>JAOPHQ010006265.1:0-77500 GCA_030340625.1 Merluccius polli
CCGGCAGGCTCAAACAGGTACAGTGTAAGCATGCCATCGTAGTCATGCCCTCCCGGAGGTGTTCAACGCCCAGGCAGGAGGGACACTGGTCGTGGCCATCATCCGCATCCAATGGAGCCAGACAATGAATGCATGACATGATCATACCCCCAGCATGGCCTGGGCCCCGATCCATGGCTGGTTCTCGGTGAGTAACTCAGCAGACGGAAACACAGGGCTATGAGGCCGGTAGGTGCAATCAGGGGCGCACACGCCCGCCAGCACAGAAAAACAGGAAACACAAGGGTTATCACCTGGCCGAAAACAGCGGATACACGCAGGTATACAGGCCAAAATATCGCCAGGAGTGAACACACGTCCAAAGCAGCGAAATAAAAAATACAAGGCAAAATAAGACGGCGCAGTACCGACGTGTGCGTGCCGTAGCACTCAACCAACAAAAACAGCCAGTTCAATGAAACCGTAAACTAAGGCCACCGGAAGAAAAAAACACTTCACGTGGTAGAAAATCTAGGCAGAGGGAGACCGCTCCACAAACATAGAAACGGACTGAGTCCGAGAGAAACAAAACAAGAAACAATCACCCACCGAAGTGGGGAGCACCCCGATTCGGGGAAGGCATCGAGTACCTTGTATGAATTAAGGCTGTGTTGTTGTAAGTTTTATATAAGAAATCAAACAAAATTAAATAACACCCGATAACGGCGGGAACCAGTGAAAACAGGAGGATTTACGCAGACGGAAAACGCTGTCTCACCTCACAAACAGTCTATTCGTTGCGAACAACGCAATCAGAGACCGAAAACAAAGTAAATCGCACTTAACTGTAGGTGGAAAACAAACAAACGCAACCAAGCGGTGTATGGCTCGCAGTCTTTAGGAGGGCGAAAACAAAGCCGCAGCTCCAACCTCAAAGGCATAAGACTCCTCGCGCAGCACAATAGTCCATCCATCCATCCATCCATCCATTTTCTTCCGCTTATCCGGGGTCGGGTCGCGGGGGCAGCAGCCTAAGCAGGGAAGCCCAGACTTCCCTTTCCCCAGCTACTTCGGCCAGCTCTTCCTGGGGGATCCCGAGGCGTTCCCAGGCCAGCCGAGAGACATAGTCTCTCCAGCGTGTCCTGGGTCTTCCCCGGGGTCTCCTACCAGTGGGACGTGCCCTGAACACCTCACCAGGGAGGCGTCCGGGAGGCATCCTAACTAGATGCCCGAGCCACCTCATCTGGCTCCTCTCAACGCGGAGGAGTAGCGGGTCTACTCCGAGCTCCTCCCGGATGACCGAGCTTCTCACCCTATCTCTAAGGGAGAGCCCAGCCACCCTGCGGAGGAAGCTCATTTCGGCCGCTTGTACTCGCGATCTCGTTCTTTCGGTCATTACCCAAAGCTCATGACCATAGGTGAGGGCAGGAACGTAGATCGACTGGTAAATCGAGAGCTTTGCCTTTCGGCTCAGCTCCCTCTTCACCACGACGGATCCGTGCAGAGTCCGCATTACTGCAGACGCCGCACCGATCCGCCTGTCGATCTCCCGCTCCATCCTCCCCTCACTCGTGAACAAGACCCCGAGGTACTTGAACTCCTCCACTTGGGGCAGGATCTCATCCCCGACCCGGAGGGTGCACTCCACCCTTTTCCGGTTGAGGACCATGGACTCGGACTTGGAGGTGCTGATTCTCATCCCGACCGCTTCACACTCGGCTGCGAACCTGTCCAGCGAGAGTTGGAGGTCACGGTCTGATGAAGCCATCAGGACCACATCTTCCGCAAAAAGCAGAGACCCAATCCTGAGGTCACCAAACCGGACCCCCTCAACGCCCTGGCTGTGCCTAGAAATCCTGTCCATAAAAATTATGAACAGGATCGGTGACAAAGGGCAGCCCTGGCGGAGTCCAACCCTCACTGGAAACAAGTCCGACTTATTACCGGCAATGCGGACCAAGCTCTGATACCGGTCATACAGGGAACGGACAGCCCGTATTAGGGGGTACGATACCCCATACTCCCGGAGAACCCCCCACAGGACTCCCCGAGGGACACGGTCGAATGCCTTCTCCAAGTCCACAAAGCACATGTGGACTGGTTGGGCAAACTCCCATGCACCCTCAAGGATCCTGCAGAGGGTGTAGAGCTGGTCCACTGTTCCACGGCCTGGACGAAAACCACATTGCTCCTCCTGGATCCGAGGTTCGACTATCCGACGGACCCTCCTCTCCAGCACCCCTGTATAGACCTTACCAGGAAGGCTGAGGAGTGTGATCCCCCTATAGTTGGAACACACCCTCCGGTCCCTCTTCTTAAAAAGAGGGACCACCACCCCAGTCTGCCAATTCAGGGGCACTGCCCCCAATGTCCACGCGATGCTGCAGAGTCGTGTCAACCAAGACAGCCCCACAACATCCAGGGCCTTAAGGAACTCCGGGCGGACCTCATCCACCCCCGGGGCCCTGCCACCGAGGAGCTTCCTGACCACCTCGGCAACCTCAGCCCCAGAGATAGGAGGGCCCACACCCGAGTCCCCAGGCCCTGCTTCCTTACCGGAAGGCGTGTCGGTGGGATTGAGGAGGTCTTCGAAGTATTCCTTCCACCGATCCACAACGTCCCGAGTCGAGGTCAGCAGCGCACCGTCTCCACCATACACAGTGTTGACGATGCACTGCTTCCCCCTCCTGAGACGCCGGATGGTGGTCCAGAACCTCTTCGAAGCCGTCCGGAAGTCGTTCTCCATGGCCTCACCGAACTCCTCCCATGTCCGGGTTTTTGCCTCGGTAACCGCCACAGCTGCGCTCCGCTTGGCCTGCCGGTACCTGCCTGCTGCCTCCGGAGTCCCACAGGCCAAAAAGGTCCTATAGGACTCCTTCTTCAGTTTGACGGCATCCCTCACCGCCGGTGTCCACCAGCGGGTTCGGGGATTGCCGCCACGGCAGGCACCGACCACCTTGCGGCCACAGCTCTGGTCGGCCGCCTTAACAATGGAGGCGTGGAACATGGCCCACTCGGACTCAATGTCCCCCGCCTCCCCCGGTACATGGTCAAAGCTCTCCCGGAGGTGGGAGTTGAAGCTCTCTCTGACAGGAGACTCTGCCAGACGTTCCCAGCAGACCCTCACGATACGTTTGGGTCTGCCAGGTCTGACCGGCATTCTCCCCCACCATCGCAGCCAACTCACCACCAGGTGGTGATCAGTTGACAGCTCCGCCCCTCTCTTCGCCCGAGTGTCCAAGACATGCGGCCGCAAGTCCGACGACACGACTACAAAGTCGATCATCGAACTGCGGCCTAGGGTGTCCTGGTGCCAAGTGCACATATGGACACCCTTATGCTTGAACATGGTGTTCGTTATGGACAATCTGTGACGAGCACAGAAGTCCAATAACTGAACACCACTCGGGTTCAGATCGGGGGGGCCGTTTCCCTAGAGCTAGCTTCTGCAGCCGAGGATCGGACCGCCAAGGTCCCCGCCTTCGGCCGCCGCCCAGCTCGCACTGCACCCGACCCCTTTGGCCCCTCCTGCTGGTGGTGAGCCGGCGGGAAGGGGGTCCCACGTCATCCTTTCGGGCTGTGCATAGTCCACCAGAAAATAGTAAGAACGCTCATGCATACAACCTGCTTTCTCAACGCGAGAAAATGGCAAGAGGTCGCTCCCTGGGCTGACGTGCCTTTTGTGCGCCGCAGCGCAGGGCATACGTCACCCAGGTCAAGTTTGACTTTGTTGATACAAATTTCTCGACCTGCACGCACGTGTGATGGACATCCATGTGCTGAAAGCACCGCCTCTGGCGGTCAGTAGGAACGAAATAGAACCACAGGAGCATCAGTACATTAAATCGGCCTCGGTCACATTACAGTCAGTGTGATATATGTCCAGAAACTATCCCATGCAGGTGCTTTATCCTTTTTTATGGTATTCAGCTTATTAAGCATATGTTCATATGAGGCTGTTTTTATCATGGCGTTAGCCCATTCTTTAAATCCTGGAGTTGTAGTTGTTTTCCAGTGTTTAAGAATCGTCCTTGCAGCCACTGTAATGCCGACCATGATGACAGAAAACTCTTTACCTGACAAGTTAAGTAGTTGACTTCTGTCACCTAACAGGCAAAGTCTTGGAGATACTGGCAGTTTTCTTCCGGCCCATTTGCCTAAGTACTCCAAAACAAATCTCCAAAAGGGCTGAATAGATGGGCACTGCCAAATACAGTGTAAGAAAGTGCCTGCTTCCTTCTGACATTTCCAACATAAATTGTTATTCATTACTCCCATTCTATATAATCTTAAAGGTGTAAAGTAGTACCTGTGTATTATTTTATATTGGGTGAATTTCCCTTTGGCTTCCCTTATGTACTTTCCATTGTCAGATATAATTTTCAACCATGTACTGTCCTCCATTATACATCCTAAATCTTTCTTCCATATTACTTTTAGGTTATGAGATTCATAGCTTAGCAATTGGTTGGTTTTCCTATAAAATATAGAGGCTCGTTTGCACTCCCCAGGTAGTTTGAAGTAATCCATGATGTGGTTCCCATCACTGTACTGAATCTTGGAGGTAATACAGCTCCTAATTTGAAGGAACTTCCAAAAATGGTCTTTTCCCTTGAGCTTATATTTTCTCACTAAGGCTGAGTATGATATAAACACACCATCTTCAAATAAATCAGCAATGTTACATATACCACTACTATGCCACTTCTTCCAAAATACTGATGTCTTCCCAATTCTAATCATAGAGTTATACCATAAGGAGGAGTAGGGTTGCTTACAATGTGACAATTTAAACATTTTATGTATTTTAGTCCATATCTCTTTAGAGTGTGCCATGATAGGATTGAGTAAATCAGACGAGCACTGGGAGAGTCTATCTATAGGTGAAAAAGGGAGTGCCAGCTTATTTTCAATAGCAACCCAGTCAAATGTATCATCTTTATTCCAGTGTCTGGTTATTTTGGCCATTTGGCCAGAGATGTAATATAATCTTGGGTCTGGCAATCCCAGTACTCCTTTATCTCTAGGTGAGCACATTTTGCTAAGCTTAATTCTGGGTCTTTTCCCCTCCCATAAAAAATCTTTAATTATTGTGTCATATCGTTTGAAAATCTGAGGGGATGTAGTTACTGGTACCATCATGAGTACATAATTGAATTGTGGTGAAATCACCATTTTTATAACATTAACCTTTCCCCAAAATGTCAGATTAATTTTTTCCGATTTATCTAAATTAGTTTTTATTTTTTGTAGTACTGGTTCAAAATTTAATGCCGGCATTTCTTCCACATCCTGGCTTAGTTTTATTCCCGAATATTTCATCCCCTTTGGTACCCATTTAAAGCCAAAGTTTGTCATTATGTTTGAATTGAGTGATCCCGTAATAGGCATGGATTCCGACTTTGTCCAATTAATCTTGTTCCCTGATAATTTGGAATATGATTTTATTGTGTCCATTAAGTGGGGCGTCGAATTCAATGGGTCTTTTACCAGCATAAAAATATAATCCGCGTACAATAACAATTTGTGCTCTTTCCCGCTTCCATCCACCCCTTTAATATTTGCATTGGCTCTGATAGAAATAGCAAGTGGTTCCAATACAATGTTAAACAATAATGGGGATAAAGAGCAACCCTGACGAGTTCCTCTGGTAAGGCTGAATAGAGGTGATATTATCCCGTTAGGGACTGTACGATATTTACCGGGGGGGGGAGGGCCGGTCGTCAGGGGGGGAGGGCCTAGGATAATTTTTTTAAGCCTTAGGGGAGGGCCCAGGAGAATATTTTTGGCCTGGGGGAAAGGCAGAGGAAAATTATTTTATGGGGGGGCAATCGTCATGACTCATGCCGAGTTCGATGTTTAAATGAAAGATAGGATAGCCTGTAAGGAAGTGAACGTCTCCTTTGCCAAAGTACTGCACCACATACATAGGCGTCGATTACGGGGGGGACATGTCCCCACCACTAATTGAGCGTTAGTTCAGGCAGGCCACGAAGTCAGGCTCGGCTCAGTACAGATATCACAGTAGTCATATTGCCGCGTTAGGTTACGTTACGCATGCAGAGCGCTTCAAATACGTAGTATCATTATAGACGTACATCAGCTGATTTCCCTAGCTTCCCATTGGATACCATACACAGTCAGCTGACAGCTCAGCTGACTCCCCCTCAAACACCCATTGGCAAACATCATTCTTGGCGCCTTATTTAAAGCTGCTTCAGCCTGCCTATCTTCGCTGCTTCCTCTGCTAGCTTTGCAACCCACCTCCACCCCAGCTCCTCCTTTATGTTGTATCTAATTAATCAATGTCATTTTCTGATTGTCATTGATGCTTGCTCTGTTCTGTACCCCGGGGGGTCTCTGCTGCCGCTCTCCTTGTCTTAAACCTTTCCATGTAGGCACATGGAAGGGCAGGGAGGAGTGCTCCCCCTGCCTTAAGGCTTTCCACGTAGGCACGTGGAAGGGCAAGGAGTTCCCAGAACAGAGCCATACCGCCAAATGTAATATTCTGCAAATGTAATTCTGCATGTAATATTCTGCTTTAGAATAAAGATTATTTTGACAAAAGTGGTCCTCACTGAATTTATAATTTGAATTTTGTCCCCACCACTTTTAAAAATGTGAAACCCAATTGCGACCGAAAAAATCCCCACATACTCAACCGCAGCCCGTTCTCATCCCAACTACAGCGTCCGCTCGCAGAGCAGAGTCTACAGCGTCCATTCACTCCAATAATAACCCGGTCACGGTGATAGATTACGCTAACCCTAACCCTAACCATAACCCTTTTTGGAGTGAATTGTTTCACAGTAGACTGCGGACGCTGTAGACTCTGCTCTGCGAGCGGACGCTGTAGACTCTGCTCGTCTCTTACCACCGCGAACGGGTTTATGAGACCCCAGATCGTTTCACACAGACGCGGGAGGGTACCTTTGGCGTCAGTATCCAGGGCTTAATTTGGGCCGGAACACGCCGGAATATGTTCCGGCACCTCCAACGGTGGATCCGGCACCTTTTTTATTTTTTTATTCCCCCCCCCCCCCCCCCGCCGTCAGTGGTTACGATCGCGCAACCCCGTCATCAGTCCGCGGTCCCCCCCCCCCCCCCCCCCCCCTCCCGTTGACAATCACGAACACCCCCCCCACCCCCCACCCCCGGGCGTGACAAATCGTCGGTAGGCCTATATTACGAGTTGGGATGAGAACGGGTTGTCTGCCGAAACCGTCAAGTCTAAATCATGCGATAGGCGCGCACGATGACATCCTCACAGCATGCACACGGGCTGTGTGTGGACTTGGGTCTGCGGCTGAGTCCGCGGCCGGGTCCGCGGGTCCGGTGCTGGGTCCGCGGCTGGCGGGTCCGGCGCTCCCCCCCGTTGACAATCGCGCCGAATGTAGAGCATAATGCAGCGTTGAATGGATGAATAGCTTACATAAGGGTCCCCAGCACTTTTCAAACCACACTCAAGCTTATGGTTATTGTCCCCACCACTTCTAAAACCAAACTGACGCCACTGACAACATAGACCAAGAATCGCAGGGTGATCATTAGTCGCTCTTAGTCACAGTAGTTTGTGTTTTGTCTTATAATAGCCTATAAGGTACAATGTCATCAGCCAAGTTGTGAAATTATTGGGGGAGTCTCGTAACATTGATAAAAGCAGACTTGTCCCCATTCTCAAGTTCAAGGCACAGCGTGGCATAAACCCCTGCTCTTGCTGCGTGTGTACCCGTGTGTGTGTATGTGTGCTTATGTGGCCGTTTTAACCTTGTAAACGTCATTTTCCGACCAATTTTATTTGATTCACGTAGCGGGGAGGGCCTAGGATAATTTTTTGGAGCCGGGGGGAGGGCCCCGGAAAAAAAAAATTACCAGGGGGGAGGGCCAGGCAGAACAATTTTAACCCGATCGTCTGGCGACCGCCCCCCCCCCCCCCCCCCCCGCTAAATATCATACAGTCCCTTAGTTATCACAGCTGCCTTTGGGTTTTTATACAAGGTTTTAATCCAATTAATAAATTATTGTCCAAATCCAAAATGTGATAAGGCTGCAAGCAAGAATTCCCATTGAACCCGGTCGAATGCCTTCTCAGCATCAAGTGAGAGGCCGACGACCGGGTCCTTTCCTGTCCTGTTGGACCATATCAAGTGTAAAAGTCTTCTCATATTGTCTGTAGATGACCTATTCTTCATAAATCCTACTTGGTCAGGGTGTATGATGCTTGGTAATGCACTTTCCAGACGTAAGGCCAAGATCTTGGTTAAGATTTTACAATCAAGGTTTATCAAACTCAAAGGTCTATAATTAGCAGGGTCTGTTGGGTCTCTGTCTTTTTTTAGGTATAACGGATATCAGGGCATTGTAAAATGTTGGAGGGAGAGAACCTAATGTGAAAGCTTCATTATATACCTCTTTTAATATTTGGGCAAAGATATCTATATATTGTTTATAATACTCGACCGGGAATCCATCCATACCAGGTGATTTACCTGCTTTCATACATGAAACAGCCTTCCTAATTTCATTCTCTGATATGGGGCTGTCCAGCCCTTCAATCTGATCAGTTGACAATTTAGGCATTTTTAAGTTAGTAAAGAAGTCTGTCAATTCGTCCTGTTGGGGATTAATGTCGGATGTGTATAATTCTTTGTAAAACTGTTGTAAAACCTCATTAATTTCCTTTG
This sequence comes from Merluccius polli, assembly GCA_030340625.1. Taxonomy (NCBI): domain Eukaryota; kingdom Metazoa; phylum Chordata; class Actinopteri; order Gadiformes; family Merlucciidae; genus Merluccius; species Merluccius polli. The sequence continues at coordinate 8,664 of JAOPHQ010006265.1, forward strand.
TTGAGGAGACTATACTATTGCCGTTCTTAATAGCTGGTATCACATTATATGAGTCTTGTTTCTTTAGTTGCCTGGCCAGTAACTTGCCTGTTTTCTCTCCTCCTTCATAGAACGTTGTCCCAAGCCTAAATAAAGCATATTCAACTTTTTTATTGTAGATTTCCTGCAACTGGAACTTGAGCTTACATATATCTTGATATAACTTATCCGAAAATTGTTTTGATAGTTCCATTTCCTGATTTTTGATCGCAGTTTCCAATTCCTTTATCGTTTTTATATTCTCTTTTTTCTTTTTAGATGAATGTGCTATAATTTTCCCTCTAACATAAGCCTTAGATGCTTCCCATTCCATTGCTCTTGTAGTAGTACTGCCAGCATTAATTTCGAAGAAGGATTTAATATCCTCCTTCAACAGTTGTTTAAAGTTCTCATCTTGAAGTAACGACGTGTTCATACGCCATCTACCTTTTTTCTCTTGATCAGTATTTATATCAATGCCAAGCTCTATTGGCGCGTGATCAGAGAGGGCCATTGCATTTATTTTACACTTCACAACTTGTTTTATAATGGTGTTTGAAATCAAAAACATATCGATCCTAGAGTAAGACTTTTGGCAGTGTGAATAGAAAGTATATTCCCTTCCAGTAGGATTTATCAATCGCCATATATCGACCAGGCCCAAGTCCTCGTTTATCATATGTATTGCAGCTCTGTCCTTAGGCATTACCGGGGCACTAAATCTGCTTTCATCTACACAGGCAGCCAAGACTTGGTTAAAGTCTCCTGCCAATATTATTTGACCCTCCATCTCCCCCAGTGTCTTATTCACATTGTGAAAAAAGTGTGGATCACCTTTATTTGGTGCGTAAATATTGCACAGTATCATCTTAGACCCATTAATCAGTGCTTGTATACACACCATTCTGCCTTCGTTATCCTTGATCTCTTGAAGTAAAATAAAACTTAAATTTTTGTTTATCAATATGATTACTCCATTCTGCTTACTGGAGATGGAGCTATGAAAAATATGTCCAACCCAGCTCCGTTTCAATTTCAGTGCTTCACCTTCTTTAAAGTGCGTTTCCTGAAGGAAAGCTATGTCTGTGTTATTATGCTTCAGATAAGTCAATACCTTCCCTCTCTTAACGGGATTCCCACAACCATTTATATTCCAGCTAATACATTGAACGTGGTGCCTAGTCATATTTAAGTATGAATAATCTGTTGGAACTCAGTTTTAGGCCAGCAATAATTATGTCCTCCATGCTTCTTGCTTCATTTAGTTGCCATGTCTCGTTTGATTCATTTGTACTTTTATCTGTCATTGTTTTTGGCGGCCTGTTTTCATTTTTTCATTTTTCATTTTAGTCTTAGTCTAGTCTGCCTGTTGTCATTTTAGTCTTTATTAGTTTTAGTCACGTTTATACTCTTTTTAGTCTAGTCAAGTTTCAGTCGACTAAAAGTCTGAGCATTTTAGTCTTATTTTAGTCAGAATTATCCATGACTATTTTTGTCTAGTTTTAGTCGACGTAAACTGATGACATTTTAGTCTAGTTTTAGTTAATGAACATTGTATTTTAGTCTCTTTTTAGTAATGCAATTCTATTTAAACCAGTAAATATAGTACAAGTACCTAGTATAGTATAGACAAAACCAAAATGTTCTTTAAGTCACCCATTTCACAAGTCAAACAAGGTTATCTTATTATTATATTATTGTTACCTTATAGACTCAAGAAAACATTCAATTACAGACATGGAAGACGCTCTGATTTGAATTTACAACATATTTATTTTACCCACCAAACATGTAAGAAGTACACACACACACAAAACCTGCCAGGTTTTGTTTGAGCTTTAAGGCCTTTACACACCGGGGCGTGACGAATAAACGACACGAAAATGTATAGAGATTGCCAGCGTGTCGTCATCATGACGTATTCCCGGCGGGGAACGCAAAGCATTGTGGGAATCTATGGCACAAACAAACGCGCCAGACTTTGAAGATGCCGTCAACCTGCTGTGTTGTGAATTGCAATAGTCGTTCGCACGATAGACAGGGCAAAAAGATCCGCAATGGACTTTCGTTTTTTTGTTTACCAGCATGGAAAAAAAATAGTTGTAGCCATGTCTCTGAGGTTACGAAAAGAAGAAGAATGGCATGGATAGCGGCAGTGAGGAGGTCAAAGCTCACCTTTGATTACACTCCACCACACATGATGGTGTGTTCGAAGCACTTTTCACAAAGGTAAGTAACTCTGTAAATGTTATGTACTTCTAATAAAAATTTATGTACTGCTAATAACCCGCCTATTTTGTTGGACTTAACCAGACTTAGATTTGGCGGCGTTATGCCAATGTTAACTGTTAACATGAGTGTTACCAATGTACGAAGGGTACATTAATCAGTTTTAAATGTTGTACATCTAGGCTACATAGCAATTTATTTGGTGACTATGTTTGCAGGCAAACCTGCCTATGAAATGCTGCAGTGTGATCCTGACTGGGCCCCTTCTCTCCACCTCGGCCATACTGAGGTGAAAGCTACCACGACAGACCGTTTCAAGCGGCTTAGGAGAAGACAACAACAACAACAACAACAACAACAACAACAAACACAACCACAACCACAACAAGCACCAGAACCGGACCACACTAGTCCTGAGGCTGAGCTGGATAATGCAGCCCCCTTATTCCCGGGTAAGTTTGCACTGGCTATGTTTTTTTCAGTACACCATTCCACTATGATTCCCTTCCACCTGGCTGCTTAATGTCCACACTACTCGTCATGTAACATATCACAATGATACATAATCTATTATCTAAATTTTCCTTTGCTTTAGGGTAGTATGTATGTATGTTGTATGAATGTCATAAGGTATTTTAGGGTAGTATGTGTAGCCTATGCTTATTTGTATAGATGTCACTTGTTTGCACCGTGATGTGTGCTACTGGACACCTTCATTTCCTTTAGGATTAATTAAGTATATTTACCTATATATCTTAGTAAAAGAATATAATATATGTTGCCCCCTGTGTATACTTAGTCTGTATTCCGTAGGAATAGAGGTCATTAGGCATTTGGAATGCAGATGTAACCGTCTTGAAATACTTGGAGCAGCTATCAGTAACAAAAGAACGGTGTGAAAGTCTCATCCCTGGGACCAGTTCCTGAAAAGTGTCATTGCGATCAAAGTAATTCAGATTGATAAATCTCATTTAGAAAAAAGTGTGTCCTGAACATCAGGCAAGTACAAAGATTAACAGTTTATGCTTCTTCTTGTTAATACTTTCAGATTACTCTGCACCTATGGCTGAGAAGGAAAGACAAGCGACTCATCCCCTACCACCAGCTCCAGACAATCCTGGGACAGAGGAATATATGGAAAGTGAAACATCAGGGGAGGGTGCTGTAATGGGGAATGCAGATGAACAGTGCACCATGTGTGGCCTCAGACTCCAAGAAATAATGCGTTTGCAGGAGGAGAATCAAAAACTGAAGGAAGAGCTCTCCAAAAGGGCCTTGGATGAGAATTCTCTCAAAGACAATGACTCAAAAGTGAAGTACTACACTGGCCTCCCATCTTTCAGTCTATTGATGGGAGTTTTGATGCAAATCATTCCCAGTCTACCAACATCTAAAGAAAGAAAACTCTCCCATTTTCAAATGCTCCTCCTGACCCTCATGCGTTTAAGACTTGATCTTCCTGTTGAGCATGTTGCACACCTCTTTGACATTAGCCGACAAACAGCATCCAATGTCTTCATTGAGACTATCAATGTACTGCATGCACACCTCAGCCCTTTGGTGTACTGGCCAAAGCGACTTTGTATACAGGCAAGCATGCCACATCAGTATGTAGAGATGTTTGGGAATCGTGTTACTGTTATTATTGACTGTTTTGAGCTTTTCATTGAAAGGGCACAAAATCTACGTGCAAAGGCACAGACATATTCTAACTACAAAAGCAGGTACACAATGAAATATCTCATAGGCATAACACCTCAAGGTACTATCTCTTTCATTTCCAAAGGTTGGGGGGGACGTGCCAGTGACAAGCAAGTCACTGAGAACAGTGGCTTTATTCAGATGCTGTCCCCTGGAGACGTAGTGTTGGCAGACCGTGGCTTCGACATCAAAGAAAGTGTAGCTCTTGTGGGTGCTACCCTGAAAACACCTGCCTTCACCAGAGGTCACAGCCAACTGAATGCACAAGATGTGGAGGAAACTAGGAAGTTGGCACATGTCAGGATCCACGTGGAGCGAGTGATAGGGTGTATGCGGTCAAAGTTCAACATCTTAAATGACACCATACGCCTGGGATTTGTGGTGCCTTGTGAGGGAGAGGAAAAGACTCTGCTGGACAAAATTGTTGTTGTGTGCTGTGCGTTGACCAATATGTGTCCAAGTATAGTTGTGAAGCCCTCGTGTTAGAAGCAAATATGTAAATGTTGTAAATATTGTAAATGTGGTAATAGTTTTCAAATGCAATGTCACGTATCACATGTAATGATTTTTTGCCATCCCTGTAAATGAAATACACACAGACTGAAAGAAATTCTGCATCCTTTATCTGTATTAAGGAATGATTGTGCAAAATCATTTTTTTTGTTGCAAACACAATTACATAAGTCACTAGTACATAACTTAGTCAGCAGAACTAACAGCCAACTTAATTTCCTTACATATTTAACATGTAAATAACTTTGGATGAATGCATTTACATTATAAAAAGTGCTTTATAAAGAATCAACATAAAAGATCACAGGAAGTGTATGAGGTAGGCTGGAGTTGATAAGTCACTGACAAGCAAGCATCACATTGCCAATACACTTCGTTCTCTGGCCGGTGTGCTGCTGTGTCCCATGCAACCTAAATAGTGCAAAATCAGATTTCTTTGGTTGCTAACAGAATAACATAACTTTGTAGTACATACTAATAACAGCCAACGTAATTTCCGTTTCTTTACATGTTTAACATGTAAATACATTTAGATGAACACATTCACACTTTATAAGGAATCAACATAAAAGATCACTGGAAGTGTATGAGGTAGGCTGGATTTGATAAGTCACCGACAAGCAAGCATCACATTGCCATGTCTCTTCTCTGGCCGGTGCGCTGCTGAGTCCCACGCAACCTAAATGGAACCACTCAATAGGACAGTTCTGGTTATCGCAAGCGACCATGTCATCAAGCTCTTCAGGCTGTCTGCAAAAGCACCACAACACAGCCTTTTCAGGTGCCCTTCTTTTGGGATGGGCGGTGTTACCTGGCTGTACTGTGGCCAATGGTGTTTTGATTGTGCTTTTTCGTGCTCTTTTTTTGTTTTTGTCTCTGGCCTGTGAGTCCACTAATGGCACAGGTAGGTCAGCTGGAGGCACAGGTAGGTCATCTGAAGGTGGGGTGCTGGTAGAGGCTGGTGGGATAACCTTGTGCTTGGGTGTTTTTCTGATGGTGCTCGTCTGTGCTCGCTTTTTTGGTTTGTCTGTGGGATGGGGATCATGTGATGGAACAGGTAACTCAGCTGAAGACACAGGTAGTGGGGGATTAGTGTAGTGATGGGCTACAAGTTCAGGTAGGACAACCTTGTAAAAAAAATCCTGTGCAGCTGGCAAAAGTGTCTCCCAAAGTCCTACATCAGGCATGACACGCACAGTTGTAAGGCTTTTGGTCGTCCAAACAACAAAGTCACAGAACTGTGACTTGGTGACAAATATCTGAGTTTGTACCTGTTTGTAGTACTTGTGGGTCTTCTTCAACAGCATCCTGCCTTCTGTGAACTGCACACAAAAGTCCTTGTCAGTACATGCTTGCAGAATGTTATGGTCCCAGTGCTTAAAAGGGCATTTAATCTCCAAACATCCTTTCCCGCAACATGCACAGTACACAAGTGCATCAGGAGTCGCGCCTATTTCTGGGAACGAAGGGTTGACTATGAATCCACATTGTTCCACTTTTATGTCCCTGTGCCGCAGCTCTGTCTCTGTGATATAGGAGACCCTTGCCGTATCCTCTTTTTCTCTCCCCCATTGAATGGCCTCTGGGCCACTGTCAGTCTGTCTCAGTGAGGGTTTTTGTGGATAACACACCTTCTCCACAGTTGACTTAGCTGGTGTAGTTATGGAAGTGGAGACAACAGCGTGTATGATGGAGGCGGTTATCCTTCCTGCTCGTGTGCTGTGCCATAGGTCAGACTTGTGCTGCTGTTTTGTGTTTTTTTCCAGTGCAGCTGCTTCTGTGCCTGTCACTGCCACCAGGTGTTTCAGGCCCTCACAGTATTTAAGCAAGGCCATCAAGTCACAGCCATCCATTTCAGGGTTGCGAAGCCGCAGCAGAGACTTAGGTGTGACAGACGGCTGAATGGGGTCAGCATAGTGGTGGCAGAATTCCTCCATTACAGAACACAGTCCGGACCTGTGTGCATGCATGAGGTCTGTGAGGGGTTTTAAATCTTCTAGTGTCTTCTGTGGTAAACATGTGCCACCTAAGCGGGTCCTGATCTTGGGTGCTGTGCTGGTGTCTCCACAAATTGATCGTTCAAGTGCCTTTTTTCGAGCTGAACTTGTTGTGAAGTCAATAGCATGGCCAGGCACACCCTGCACTTTAGTTATATTAGAGGGCATCACCCAGTATGCCTCAACATCAGTTGGAGTCACATGTCCCCGCAGACGCACAGCTGTATCTATCTTGTACAAGAGGGCCGCCACATGAGAGCACTTCTCTGCCACGCCAGCCATGCAAGTGCAATGCGCGCTCTCCACTTCGCCACATGCTGAGAGTATGACCCATGGCTGTAGGGGCTTCTGGCTGAGTCGCATGGAGTGATTCACCTAAGACAATAAAAACATTATTAATAGCTTGCAGAGACATACAAAACAGTACAAGCAGGACACATTGAGCTATTTGATGTATGTAGCCGATCCAGGGTACAGTGTGGTTGGAAGTGGGCGGGGGATGGGTGGGCTTACTGTACCTCCATTCCTCACCTTTACATCACACCCCCCCACCCCCCCCCTAAGACAGCCCTAAGCCACCTGACCCGTCATGCCCCCCCCCTTTTGCCATCCCCATTCCACATCCTTTACATTACCCCCCCCCCCCCCCCCCCCATTTTAATGCAGCCCTCAACCACCCCCACTCCACGTCTTTACATCACCCCCACCCCTTAATGCTGCCACCTCCTCCCCCCTCCCCTAATGCAGCCCTTAGCCCACCCATCCTTTCAATTCCATACAGTCTGACTGCCAAAAGGCTTGTGCAGCAGTAGCTCCAACAACAGTGTTTTACTAGCATTTAGTAAGAGCAGTAAACAAGTCGCAATTTCCTGAATTTACAATCTATCTTAGGCATGATGTGTTTGTCTTGCTAAATTACGTTGTTTTGTTGTTTTCATACTGTAACCAGATAAATAAGAAAGAGTATGGTGCTAAAAACATTAGCATACCTTTGAGCTGATGACCGTTTTCTGGCCAACTTTCACTATCTCCAGATCCTGGACCCATCCATCGGTAAAAAAGACCTGGCCCTGCTGCACAGACTTGAAGTTACTGTACACTTCGTGAGTGTATGCACTTACATTTAGTACCATATAATTATATATATATGGGTGCTGGAAGTTGGGAAGCAGGTTAATGTCAGCGGACCACACCTTATGTTCATAGGGATCCAGCCCTTTGATTGTCTTTATTTTGTCCTCGTATCGTTTCTTTGCGGCTGGATTTAGTTTTAGGCGGTATGGTTCTTTGTTGTTTTCCTTTGCCCGCTGCATTGTGCCAGTTAATTCTGTTTTTCATTGTACTTTTGTTATTATTTACATTGTCCATGTCTAGCGCGCTGTAGATCGGGGGAAATTGGCCAAAGATACCCACAATCCTTTGCGTTTCTGATGACGTTGCCGCCCAGTTGGTCACGTGTCTTGGCAATCTCTATACTCGCCTATTTCACATCAAAACTATTCATAGCGGCAGCGATGCGAATCTGCGACAGTTGCGACATTTGTTCAATACAAGTGAAGCGGCTTTTTCGCCGCGTAATATTTGCGTTCTGTGTGAAAGTACTCATGACAAAAACAACAGTAAGAAAACTCATATTTACGTGCAAATTAATCACAGGAAAAAAACGCCCCGGTGTGTAAAGGCCTTTAACTTGCCGCGAGTCGGGATTGAGGAAGTGACGTCGCTTGCGTCTTCGCAGTGCGCTGATGCAGCCCCGAGACTCAGGAAACAGAAATATTTCAAAATAATAATAATAGCGGGACGAAATGAACGGGACGAAAAGAGTTTTTATTTTGAAAACCACATTTAGTCCCGTTTTTATTTGTCAACAATATTGCATTATAAATTTGATTATAGTTTTCGTCACATGACCACCATTTTCGTTGCGTCTCGTCTCGTTTTCGTCACGTGATAAAGGTTCGTTGACGACGATATTTAGTCATAATTTTCGTTGACGAAAGCAACACTAGTCATCACCAAGCGCAACTTAACCAACATCTTATGTGTAACAATGTCAACCTTAACATTTTTAACATAAACACATAGGAAAAAAAACCTTAACTTAGGATGGGCCCACCTAACACCTGGGGCCTCTGGCTTTACTCCAGCCATAAAAAACAAAACAAAAAACAAAAGAAACCTAACCTTTTGGTCCGTGGGGTATGTACACCTAGCCAGTAGAGACTCACTCTCCGGCTTTGTTGCTCAGGCAGTACAATAACAAGCTCACCCACCCACCTCTGTGTCCACATTGTCCACTTTTAAATCAGCCTCTTTTTTCTTTGTATTGTCTAACACAGTCTTCCTTATAGGCCTTCAACACTCGTGTTATCCGACATAGCGTTCCAGCTCACCCATCTGTATTGCAGTTCGCCCTGATGAACTGCTCTGCCTCCTTGGCGCTTGTTAAACTCTGATTCTTCCCCTTCCATGTGAATCTCAGTGACGCTGGATGCGCCAGCGTGTATCTCCCGTTGAGCCGCTGCAGCAATCTCTTCACAGATGTGAAAGTTTTTCTTTTCTCGGCAAGCTCCTGTGTCATGTCGGGAAACACGGACAATCTCATACCTTCCCATTCAATCCCCCGCTTTTCTCTGGCCGCTCTCACTACTTTATCCCTGGCCGACTGTCGCAGGAATCTGATCAGCGCTGGTCTGGGCGGCTGTCTGTCATTGGGCACGGGAGCGAGCGAGCGATGCGCTCTTTCGATTTCAAATTCACCGTTAACTTCAATCCCGAGTCCCTCGCCCAGAACTCTCTTTACACAACTCTCCATAGTGCCGTTCGTCCCGTAGGTTTCTTTAAGTCCCACCAGCCGCACATTGTGTCTCTTACTGTGGTTTTCAAGCACCTGCATGCGGTTCCACATAGTGTCCATCCTTTTTTCATCGTGCTCCCTGTTGCCCATTAGCCGTTCGGCTGTGTCCTCCAGCTGGTGGATACGTCCCTCTGCTTCTTCCAGCTTCTCCTGTATCCCGTTCACCGTGTTCTTTAGCTCGGAGGTTGTGTGCTTGATGAAAAAAAATATATATCTCCTGCAATCCCCTGCAGCATGGTGCTCATTTTGACAATCTCGGCAAAAAGATTATCCATGTTCGGTGTAGTTTGGTCGCTCTCCCGCTGTTGCGTTAAGCTAGCGGTTTCAGCATCGTCGTTCGGGGACGGACTATTCCTGGTCGACATACGGCCCGCCGCCTGGTCTTTGAAATATTTCGAAGTAGCCATTGGGGTTCAGGTGAACTCAGAGATATCGAGGAAGCTGGTATATGAAAATGAGTGGACTATGATATAAGATATTTAAGTAAATATATTGGTGGGCTAGCAGAGCTCTTTCACTGTACCGCCATCTTGCTCGTCGTACCCACGTGACTCCCATGATGTGGCATTTCCAACAAATTCCACTCAGCACTACACCCACTTATTACACACTGTATAAGAATGGATTTATTTGTATACTTTAAAATATCATATGCCTTAAAACTAGGCCCCCCTCAAAGTAAGTACCTGTATTTCCTGATATAGGGAGGGTGTTTTATTGTAATGATATTTTAAATGGTGATTGGTGAGACTATCCATCCATCCATCCATCTTCTGGCGCTTATGCGGGGTCGGGTCGCAGGGGCAGCAGCCTAAGCAGGGAAGCCCAGACTTCCCTTTCCCCAGCTACTTCGTCCAGCTCTTCCTGGGGGATCCCGAGGCGTTCCCAGGCCAGCCAAGAGACATAGTCTCTCCAGCGTGTCCTGGGTCTTCCCCGGGGTCTCCAGTGGGACGTGCCCTGAACACCTCACCAGGGAGGCGTCCGGGAGGCATCCTAACTAGATGCCCGAGCCACCTCATCTAGTAGCGGGCCTCACCCTATTCCTCCAACCTACCAAAACCACGCCTACTTCCCGAAGACCTTCATTCATAACAAACACCATGTTGGCATCAAAGGCCTGGCTCTTCTCTGGTTCAGATCTTATCTCACAAACGAGTAGAACGCAGTAGTAGCGGGTCTACTCCGAGCTCCTCCCGGATGACCGAGCTTCTCACCCTATCTCTAAGGGAGAGCCCAGCCACCCTGCGGAGGAAGCTCATTTTGGCCGCTTGTACCCACGATCTTGTTCTTTCAGTCATTACCCAAAGCTCATGACCATAGGTGAGGGCAGGAACGTAGATCGACTGGTAAATCGAGAGCTTTGCCTTTCGGCTCAGCTCCCTCTTCACCACGACGGATCCGTGCACAGTCCGCATTACTGCAGACGCCGCACCGATCCGCCTGTCGATCTCCCGCTCCATCCTCCCCTCACTCGTGAAGAAGACCCCAAGGTACTTGAACTCCTCCACTTGGGGCAGGATCTCATCCCAGACCCGAAGAGTGCACTCCACCCTTTTCCGGTTGAGGACCATGGACTCGGATTTGGAGGTGCTGATTTTCATCCCGGCCGCTTCACACTGCGAACCGGTCCAGCGAGAGTTGGAGGTCATGGTCTGATGAAGCCAACAGGACCACATCATCCACAAAAAGCAGAGACCCAATTCTGAGGTCACCAAACCGGACCCCCTCAACGCCCTGGCTGTGCCTAGAAATCCTGTCCATAAAAATTATGAACAGGATCGGTGACAAAGGGCAGCCCTGGCGGAGTCCAACCCTCACTGGAAACAAGTCCGACTTATTACCGGCAATGCAGACCAAGGTCTGACACCGGTCATACAGAGAACGGACAGCCCATATCAGGGGGTCCGATACCCCGTACTCCCGGAGAACCCCCCACAGGACTCCCCGAGGGACACGGTCGAATGCCTTCTCCAAGTCCACAAAGCACATGTGGACTGGTTGGGCAAACTCCCATGCACCCTCAAGGATCCTGCAGAGGGTGTAGAGCTGGTCCACTGTTCCACGGCCTGGACAAAAACCACATTGCTCCTCCTGAATCTGAGGTTCGACTATCCGACGGACCCTCCTCTCCAGCACCCCTGTATAGACCTTACCAGGAAGGCTGAGGAGTGTGATCCCCCTATAGTTGGAACACACCCTCCGGTCCCCCTTCTTAAAAAGAGGGACCACCACCCCAGTCTGCCAATCCAGAGGCACTGCCCCGATGTCCACGCGATGCTGCAGAGTCGTGTCAACCATGACAGCCCCACAACATCCAGGGCCTTAAGAAACTCCGGGCGGACCTCATCCACCCCCGGGGCCCTGCCACCGAGGAGCTTCCTGACCACCTTGGCAACCTCAGCCCCAGAGATAAGAGAGCCCACACCCGAGTCCGCAGGCCCTGCTTCCTTGCCGGAAGGTGTGTCGGTGGGATTGAGGAGGTCTTCGAAGTAGTCCTTCCACCGATCCACAACGTCCCGCGTCGAGGTCAGCAGCGCATCGTCTCCACCATACACAGTGTTGACGATGCACTGCTTCCCCCTCCTGAGACGCCGGATGGTGGTCCAGAACCTCTTCGAAGCCGTCCGGAAGTCGTTCTCCATGGCCTCACCGAACTCCTCCCATGTCCGGGTTTTTGCCTCAGTAACCGCCACAGCTGCGCTCCGCTTGGCCTGCCAGTACCTGCCTGCTGCCTCCGGAGTCCCACAGGCCAAAAAGGTCCTATAGGACTCCTTCAGTTTGACGGCATCCTTCACCACCGGTGTCCACCAGCGGGTTCGGGAATTACCGCCACGGCAGGCACCACCACCTTGCGGCCACAGCTCCCGTCAGACGCCTTAACAATGGAGACGCGGAACATGGCCCACTCGGACTCAATGTCCCCCGCCTCCCCCGGTACATGGTCAAAGCTCTCCCGGAGGTGGGAGTTGAAGCTCTCTCTGACAGGAGACTGCCAGACGTTTCCAGCAGACCCTCACAATATGTTTGGGTCTGCCAGGTCTGACCGGCATCCTCCCCCACCATCGCAGCCACTCACCACCAGGTGGTATTCAGTTGACAGCTCCGCCCCTCTCTTCGCCCGTGTGTCCAAGACATGCGGCCGCAAGTCCGACGACACGACTACAAAGTCGATCATCGAACTGCGGCCTAGGGTCCTAGGGTCCTGGTGCCAAGTGCACATATGGACACCCTTATGCTTGAACATGGTGTTCGTTATGAACAATCTGTGACGAGCACAAAAGTCCAATAACTGAACACCACTCGGGTTTAGATCGGGGGGGCCGTTCCTCCCAATCACAACCCTCCAGGTCTCACTGTCGCTGCCAACGTGAGCGTTGAAGTCCCCCAGCAGAACGAGGGAATCCCCAGAGGGAGCACTTTCCAGAACCCCCTCCAAGGAGTCCAAAAAGGGTGGATACTCTGAACTGCTGTTTGGACCATAGGCACAAACAACAGTCAGGATCCGTCCCCCCACCCGAAGGCGGAGGGAGGCTACCCTCTCGTCTACCGGGGTGAACTCCAACATACAGACACCAAGCCGGGGGGCTTGCCACCCCTGCCCGGCGCCTCTCACCAGTGGCAACTCCAGAGTGGAAGAGAGTCCAACCCCTCTCAAGAAGACTGGTTCCAGAGCCCTTGCTATGGGTCGAGGTTAGGCCGACTATATCTAGCCGGAACTTCTCAACCTCGCGCACCAGCTCAGGCTCCTTCCCCACCAGAGAGGAGACATTCCACGTCCCTAGAGCTAGCTTCTGCAGCCGAAGATCGGACCACCAAGGTCCCGGCCTTCGGCCGCCGCCCAGCTCACACTGCACCCGACGCCTTTGGCCCCTCCTGCTGGTGGTGAGCCAGCGGGAAGGGGGTCCCATGTCATCACTTCGGGCTGTGACCGGCTGGGCCCCATGGGTATAGGCCCAGCCACCAGGCGCTCGCCCCCGAGCCCCACCCCCAGGCCTGGCTCCAGGGGGGGGCGCCCCGGTGACCCACGTCCGGGCGAGGGACACGTAAGACTATTTATTTTCATCGTCATAAGGGGTCTTCTGAGCTACCCTTTGTCTGGCCCCTCCCCCCGGACCTGTTTGCCATGGGTGACCCTACCAGGGGCATAAAAGCCCCTGACAACGGAGCTCCTGGGGGTCATTGGGACACCCCTCCACCACGTTAAGGTAGTAGTTCAGGGAGGGGGGTGAGACTAAGAAGTCTCAAACGGAGGAATGAAGAAGAATGGATTTATTGGTATATTTTAAAATATCATATGCCTAATAACTATGCCCCACTCAAAGTATATACTACTGTGATGTGTCCTCTCTGAGGTGTTGAAATTAGCAAGTTATCCCCCTCCCTGCTAGACCTCAGTCTCTAACCCCCCACTGTTCCTGAGGAGGTGATCAGGAACCAATAGAGGTGTTGGGCTTTGCATTAAATGCCCTACTTTGTTATATCAATCAGACACACAGACCAACTGGTCCAACTGGTCTGTGCCTTTTAATGTGGTTTCCTTCTTAGCCAGACTTCCTTCCCTGCCAGACTTTTGTTGGTAACCCCCCACTGTTCAGAACCAATAGAGGTATTGGAATCAACATTAATTAACCACAACATCTTACCTGCAGCACGTTTCACACCACTTCTTTCACTTGTCTCTCTCAATCTCATCCGTCAATCAATTTTTTGTCCATGGTGAACAGGTCAATTTAGCTGTAATGAAAGCTGAGGCGCATTCCTAGGAGCCAAATGAGAGAGTAAAGATATGAAATGATATCGTCAAGAGGAAGCATGTAGATTGCAAAGAGCAGTGGACCAAGGACTGACCCTTGGGGGAGTCCAAAGCTTAGGTTGCAGTGTTTCAATTTTAAATCTTCACAGAGAAAGAATTGCGTTCTGTTTGTGAGATAAGATCTGAACCAGAGAAGAGCCAGGCCTTTGATGCCAACATGGTGTTTGTTATGAATGAAGGTCTTCGGGAAGTAGGCGTGGTTTTGGTAGGTTGGAGGAATAGGGTGAGAAACTGACGTCACACTTGGGGGTTGGTAGCTCTGACTGATTAGCCACCAGAAGTTGCCACGTCAGGAGGAAGACGACGGAGGCAAGTCCCGTTGGAGACAAACAGAGACTGAGAAACAGAGTTTGTCTTCCACCACAAACACTGTAATTTCACCTTTTAAAAAGGAACATTCACCTCAAAGCGCAGGCTGGCCGACAGAAAGACACCGGAGACAGGACCAGAGGGGTTGTGTGGTCCGAGCGAGCCGGTCGCAGTAGCAATTCACAAAAGAGACCTGGCGGTGAGTCAACCACACACACCCCACTAGCAAGGCAAGGTTGCAATCACCCAGGTAAGTTAGATCACGTGTTCATGTTTACTGCAACACGCAGGGAGAGGCACTAGGTTACCTTAGTTACAGGATCATTGTGAGCCAGGTAAGCGTAGCGCGGTAACAGTGTTCAAGACTATCAAGAAGAATGCTATGGTCAATTGTGTCGAAGGCGGCAGTGAGGTCAAGCAGCACCAGCAGGGAGATTGCATTGCTGTCTATGGTAAGGAGAAGATCATTTACCACTCTGGTCACAGCAAGAAGAAAAGAAAGTCCTAAACCCAGACTGCAAGGGTTCAAATAAGTTGTTTGTCATCAGGTAATTGATGGTTTGGTGAGCTACAATTCTTTCCAGTACTTTAGAAAGGAAACGAAGGTAAGAGATGGCTGCTACTTTAGGGTCTAGGCCAGGCTACTTGAGTAGAGGTTTTATCACAGTGATAAAACACACATATTTATCATGAGCATGATTACTTATCTAGATCTCTCTTACAACACCAATGTTTTTCTGCATATCCTACGCGTCTTTTTTCAGGTTTTAGGGTGCCAGGCGATTCAACCTGTTCACCAGAGGATCTTGTCTTCAAAGACTTCCGACACCGCCAGGCACAGTTGTTTTTTCACTGCCCTGGCTGTCATTATCTTTGCAATCCCACCTGCTATTGTAGGAGGCGTGGCTATCACAGCAGGTACCTGTTTCACACACGGCAGCATCTATAGACTGTGTCCGAAACTCACTCTCATTCACTACTCCCTACTTACTATCTAGGGAGTTATATGTAGATGACTATATATGTACACTTTCGGACACTATTCGGGCCACCATTCGTTAAGTCATTGCTGTCTCTGGTGGACCAACCATAATAAATACCGACATGCATTTTTGTGTTAAATTAGCGTATTTTCCCAATATGTATACAGTATATTATATATAATAAAATAATTTAAACATTATTTTTGCATTTGTATGACAGGTTGCGATGCTCTCTCTCTCTCATGTTCAATGACACACATTGAACATGAACTCTTTTCACAGAGCTGTCATAGCAGGGCAAACACAGGTAGGCAGGTGATTCATGTATGTGTGTCAAAGCACCATGTGGCAGTAGCCTCTGCCACATGCCACCTTAGTGGCTTTGCTGGGCTCCTCCAACACAGTTTGGTGGGCTCCAGGACAGTTAGATGTTGTACAAAAGCGGTTTATTAGAGATTTGGCAAGCTGTTACAAGCCACAGCAGATGGAACATGCTGCCATGACAGAGGCTCTCTCCCTGAGTGTGTGTGGTGATGGCTGATTTATCCTGTGGTGTGCAGCCTCACCCAGCCCCATCTAATCAGTCTGACTCTGGCCAGGTGAGGCTGCTTAAACCAGCTATCAACCACACACACACTCCACACACACCCCCAACACAAAATTGAGGCTGGAGAGAAGCCCTAACATCTGGACTCTTAAAAGGGTTCCGGGCAAAATCCATATACTGCAGTGTGAACGCACTATGTACTCAATGTGATGTCATACTTAGTATGAATAGTAGTAGTTAGTATGCAATTCCGAGCACAGCCATACACTCCACACACCAGCAATGGTCAATGTGTGTGTTATCTTTACTTGTTTAGTCTACTATCCGTGCCATAATTAGTGTTTAATAATAACGTGTTTGTCCTACGATGATGCGTCTGTGAAAAGGATCTATTGTACTTGTAGCTGTGCTTTGGATAAAAGCATTGAGTAAATATGCAATTTAATTAACTTATGAGTTCATGGGGGTGGGCCCCAGTGGGAATCCAACCCCTCACCCTGGGAGAATGTCATTACCGTGCTCCTACAATGGAGCTCCAGACGGCCGTCAGCTGACCGGCCATATGTGCTCCCCAGACTGGAACGGGACGTCCTATGGGTCTCCTGCTCCGTTGGAGCGTGGTGAAGCGGGGATTGTCTTCGCTCTCGCCCTGAACTACCTCACGCCACCCTACATCGCCATTGTGGGCATCGGCACGGTGGGCGCTGCTGTGATGTCCTCCACTGACTCCGGCCTGCTGTCTGCGTCCACCACCTTCTCCAACAACATCTACAAGAGCGTCCTGAGGCCCCAGGTGAGACTCATCTTGACTTGTCTTCATCGCAGACTCTGAGAAGGGAGCTTCTTGTGGCATGCTAGGAAATAATTAAATGTTTTAGAGGGGAACATCCAATGTTGTTGCAATTCAATGTATTTTGATTGAACTGTGATCATTGAGTGGTAAGCCACAGCTTGTCTCCACAGCCTTGGGTTTCACTGGAGAAGACAAAAAAAGGCAAGGCGCCAGGAGGGGACTATACAAAAAAAACAACCTTTGTGAGCTAATGGTGGCTAATGTACCGTCTCTTCCTAGGCGTCCCAGAGAGAGATGCAGTGGGTGATCCGAGCTGTGGTGGTAGTGATGGGCATCGGGGGAACCGCACTCACCAGCTTTCAAAAGAGCAGTATGATGATGTGGTACATCGGGGTAGCATTGGCCTATGTCTTCATGTTCCCCCAACTCGTTTGTGTGCTTTTCTTCAACGTGGCCAATAGTTACGGATGCATCATGGGCTTTTTGCTGAGTTTGCTGTTGAGGTTGTTGTGCGGATGGTCCCACTTGGGGATTCCAGCCGTTATCCACCTCCCAGGAGGAGTCTACAAGGACAGTGTTTTCGTCCAGCGCTTCCCGGTCAATACTCTGTGCATGTTGTTCTCCATGGCCTGCATCCTGCTCTTCTCCTACCTGTCTGCTCTGCTTTTGGACAAAGGCTTAGTCCCTGAGACCTGGGACAAGCTCCATGTCCTGAAGTTGCCCAGAACGCTGCCACCTATTGGTACTAAAGAAGACGACAAGAAGCGGAGGTTGAAGGAAAAAGACCCCGACCAAGACACCTCAGGGCCGATGCTGAACACAGAGTGTTAATAAGTGTAATAGTAGAATACCTGTCCCTGTGTTTTAGGACAGCAGTTTGTGTGCGGTAATGTGTCCATAGAACCAATATTGAAGGTTATGTGAGCAATTGGATCACTCTAAAAGACTTTCTTCCAAACCCTCTCAGGTAATTACTTAAGTAAACCTTAAGTGATACATAACTATCTAGACAGGTATCTCCATATAGCTCTATATCTAGATAATACATCTAATTAGAAAACGTATAATTTCAGAGGAAATTGTGGTATGCAGCTTGCTGAAAATACAGTTTTTAGTACCTGGTATATTGGAAATAGACGTAATGCTGTAGTTTTATGGTGGCTGCTAGGGTGTTATATGGTGCTTCTTGGATGTTCTGGATGGTTGCTAGTGTTCTGGATGGTTGCTAGGGTGTTCTAGATGGTTTCTATGGTGTTCTAGATGGTTTATAGGATGTTTGAGGTGGTTGCTAGGGTGATCTGGGTGGTCAATGTGTGTGTATGTGGAGAACATTTAAATTCAACTCTTGTTGAAAGTATAAACGCCATTGCATAGAAAATAAGATGAGACATTAATGCGAGGAGCTCAACATTTTGATGTATATGTCTATGGGGTCTAAATATTGTGGGAGTACTGTGACAGTTAACACATTTTGATAGTTTATATTTTGTACAGTAACAATTCTAAAGACAGAAGTCCATGTGTATGTATGTGGAAGTTTAAAAGTTAAAATACTTAAAAAGTAAATAGTATAAAAGTGTTGAGTAATTCCATTAAAGGTGTAGATAGTAAGGTAGTATATAAAGTTTGAATAATTGTTCTAGCATAAAGTATACGTTTGTGTGCCTCGATCTCGTCTAACTGAACAAAGCAGATTCTCTCTCTGTATAAACACTTGGTTATTGGTAGAGCCGCTTCAGGTGTGGGCCGTATTAAAAAAATAAAAATAAAATGCATGCAAATAAAATAAGAGACTAGCATGAGTTTTAAGCCGACCGTATTTAAAAAAGCATATTTAATGTAGCTCAAGCTGAAGACCATGTAGAGAAACTATAAAGAACAACTCCACCGAATTACCAAAATCATAAATACAAAATAACAAATGTTACCAAATTGGGTAACACTTTACTTGAAGGCGGGTGAATAAGACTGTCATGATGCTGTCATAATCATGACATGACACCTGTCATGACACTTTATGAATGCTTATGACAGTCGTCATTAAGTGTCATTCGGTAAATTCTGTCACTTTTAATTCCAAGTTGACATTGTTTGAGATGTCTTTGTTATGACAACTTGACATAGACCAAAACAACATAACCTGTCATAAACATGACATAGAAGACCTTATTATCAAACTTTGAAAATCTATTTAGCTTTACGTCTTAACGTGACATTAAACTGTCATATATTGATAGCTTTGACATTGTAGTGTGGAATCTTGTCATTTAGTTGGTTCTTCCTAGTGATATATGACATTAAGGTGTCATTAAGTGTAATTACATGGTCATGTCAGTTTATAACAGTGTCGTGAATGTTTTCCTTGACTTCAAGTAAAGTGGAACACTTTGAACATTTCATTAAGATGTCATTTAGTGTAATTTCACGGTCAAATCATTTAAATGCCTTAAAAGCAACAGACAAGTCAAGACATTATGTTACTTCTTGAAGAGATACTTTCAAATTTATTGTATTTGAACACAAAACAATTTGTGAGAAAAATACTCAAAACACACACATTACTGTTATAACTCCTCAAACAGAGGGATCACATACAGTATACATACAGTATGCTGCAGTACGCACATTCGTTGTTTTGGGTTTTCAAAGTTTGATAATAAGGTCTTCTATGTCATGGTTATGTTGTTTTGGTCTATGTCAAGTTGTCATAACAAAGACATCTCAAACAATGTCAACTTGGAATTAAAAGTGACAGAATTTACCGAATGACACTTAATGACGACTGTCATAAGCATTCATAAAGTGTCATGACAGGTGTCATGTCATGATTATGACAGCATCATGACAGTCTTATTCACCCGCCTTCAAGTAAAGTGTTACCCTAAATTGTAATTATTGCAGGCACACACATTTAATGGGTACCTCATATTAAAAAGTTTAGCCAAGGCTGTAGTCAGGTTCTGACAACACATGCCAGTGGTTTCTTCAACCAAAATATTTGAATTATTGATTTATATTATGAAATATTACATTAATCAAATTATTTCATTCAAATAAATTGTTCTTAGCTTGTAACTTCTATATTTTTGCAACACAGAACCAGTTTGTTTAGTATAGAACAAAAAGCCAAACGCAAGGACCATATTTTCCATTTAGTTTCTTTTAATATAATCTTATTTACATTGTATTTTCCATAAATGTTTAGTACATAGTAAGTTACAATACTCTTGCATCCATTACACAATGAATTCAGAACCTAGAAAATGCAGATTGTGATGGTACTGAAAGTCATTTTCAGTCTACAAAAAACATCCCGACTATTTCCACAGCATTTGCTCAACATTTAGAATTTGAATTCATCCCATTATGTCTCTATGGAGGCCATTTTGTTCACTGATCCTGTTCATTCACAGTGGTCTCAAGAGAAGATCACTACAAGGAGCCTCTTCCAACCCAAGGTATCGAGTAATTACAAAAAAAACAATTGTAGAAACAATCTTTAGAGTAACAAAGACTATAATATGATGGTAATCAGAGGGTGGAGAAATGAAAGGCCTTTGAGATTTTATTGCATATTTCATACACATTTAAATCCATGCCTCCGTCGGGCCACGGGCATGGCTCTGAAAAAAGAGGACATCCCCGTTGTCCTCTCCATTACGTCTGCAGAGTCGACAAATGGCTGAGATTTTGGTTGTTTTGTTTGCTCTTATAAAAAAAACAAAAAAAACTGGTTAGATCAGGCTACAAGTTCAGCATAGGGGCCGGCAATTCACTTTCTACTCTTTTGTTTGCCTCGGTTTCAAAACTATCCAAACAAAAACACTAATTCCACCGTGGAATAAAATATTTGACATTTCCATATTTCCTGTCAGAAAATAATTCCTGGGTAGTTTGAATTGAAAGTGAATAGAGCCAGCAAACCCCTGGTGGTGGGTGTGAGGAAGAGCAGTAGAATGGGAAGTCTGAAGAGGATGAAGAGATTAGTGTGGGCTCTCGAAAGAGCACATATAGCAGCATGGTTATCACTTCGTAATAAATAATAATAAAATCTGAAATTAAAAGATTGCCATCGAGAGAGTGTTTCAGAGTGGTTGCAGGTAAAAAAAAAAACAACCTAAAAGACAAAATGTAACAAAACAGGAGCAGGCTCATTGGATCACCATTTTTTTTATACCAAGAATAGACATGCGCACGCACACGCACACACGCGCACACACACACACACACACACGACAGTGGTTAAACAAAAGCATGAACACTAATCAATCAAATTGCGTGTCAGACTGACAACAGGCCCATTGCCTTTTTTTTCTTCTTTTTCTCCTCTCAAACGGCCGATTCATAGTCCTCCGTTGGTGGGCTTTTAATGCGATTGGCCGATGCATGATTGGACTATAACCTGCGAGCGAGTCGCCGTAGTACTGTAGGTGCTCCGAAGAAAGACATCAATAGCTTGTTAAAACTGAATAGTAAAAACGCTTCTTCAAAACAGCTGAAAAATTCTAAAATACTTTTGTTGTTTTTTCTTCTTTTTTCCCCCTCCTCACTCTTGCTGATCTCCCATGCGCTACCGTCCCAGCAGTCCATCAGCCAAGAGACAGTGACAGAGTGTGTTTGTATATGTTTTTTACGCGAGATCCAGGTAATGCGAGAACACTTGCTCCAAGGAGGTGTGTGTGTGTGTATGTGTGTGCGTGGGTCTCTGCATATAAAAAAATGCCATCAGGTTGTGTGCAAGTGTAACATGGGTGAGTTTGTGTTTTGTGTTTCTTTTAAACATTTTCTGGTGTTTTCGTCACTCCACGGCAAAGCCACACGTCTCCTCCACAGCTGTCAGCAGTTTCTCATAGAGCTTCTCGTACGACTCGTAGGGAGGGATGTCTATCCTGTTGAAACTGAACACACACACACGAATAAGACAAAAACCCTGATTATTGTACAAATACATACCGGTTTCTGTGTGTGATTGTGAATACCTACTAAGACATCAGAGCAGTCCATTGACACTTAAATAAAAACTCAAGACTTGCATGTTCTTAATGGCCTTTGGTTGCCTTTAGTGGTTTTGTATTTAGTATTTTAGAATTGTATTCTGCATCTGTTTCACATTTTTTAGTGCCTTGTATTTATTGCCATGTATTGTTGTTATTGTGCCATTTTACGATTATTTGTGTTTTAATTTGTTCAGCACTTGGGTCAACTGGTTGTTTTTAAACATGCTGTATAAAGAAAAGTGATTTGATTTGAATTGTTAGCTCAAGGAACTGTCTTCAAACAATCTTCATTTCGTTTCTTAAAATCAATGTTGATTTTGTTATAAATAGGCATGATAAACTGGAAAGTGTATGTGGTGAATTTATCACACCCTTTAATTCCCCTCTCTTTTAAATGTCTCAAAATAACAAAACCGCAACTGAAAATCCAAAAGGTACATTTATGTGTGCCCATCTCTGTGTTTATGTGTGCGTGCTTGCGTGTTGCTCATTACCAGGTGTGTGCCTTGGGAAGGTTGTCCGTGTTGGCGTCTATTAAGTGAATGGTGAAGAGCCTTGGTCCTGCAGAACCTGTAGAACCTTACACACATAAATTCTAGTTATCACTGCTCTACGCTTGCACACTGCTCACCAGCTACACACACAAAAAGCAGTCTTCACACCGCTCACGTAAGCTCACTGGTCATACATTAAAACATCAGGACACATCAGACCAATCTCCAGAAACTATACGATACTAATGTATAAAACATTATTGGACCGGATTATTTTGGACAATATTGAAAAATTAAGATATGGTGATTTTGCGAGTACATATAGGTCTCAATAGAGACACGGGTTAGAAAATAGAATAGAAAATCTTTTTGGTGCTGAGGGAGCTATATGTAACACATTTACTGTACTAAAATCAAAAAATGACCATGATACTTTAGAGATTGAGGAAACATGCTAAGTTGAAATACTGGCTTCTCTGACACCAACGCTACAGCCAGTATGATCTCCTTTAAAATGTCCATTCCGGGTCGGATCGTCTGTTTTTGTTTTTGCCTGTGATTCAATTTTCTCCGAATCGACTCCACCCACTGCCTGATCGCCTCCGAGTTGACTGAATAATTGCGCTTGTCTCAAAATATAATGTTGCACTCGGCTCGTCTGGTGCTCCTGTTCGTTCAGTGTCCTCAACCTGGCAACCTGCGTGAGCTTCAAGTCTGTGGAGGAGGCCGCTCGGTGTCATTGTTACATATAATACCTTTAATGCATCAAATGCTATCCGATTCCTTCAAAACTAGATGGATATTTCTTCCTTTCAGCTGAACGCTAGGGTTAGCATTCATCTATATGTACCAAATGTACCCAACACGATGAGAGAATAGGGCAGAGAACGTAGCTAATTAGGGAAGGTTCATGATTTTCAAATTCAATTATAAAATTCTAATAGTTAATGCGACTATCATCTTGTCTTTAAAAATACAAAAGTGTTTTTTTCTTAAGTAAGAAAGATATTGGATATTCACGCTGTGAATTGCAGTGATCTGACGTGGGGAACTAAAGACGTGATCACCAGTAGGAGTCCAGGGTGTCTAGCGGCCTATACATGCCAAGGACACGGGAAGCTGTTGGGCAGCAGCACTCCTCTCTATAGCGCCATTACATTTGGTCCATATTTCTACACAATAAACGAATTACAAAGCAGCCTTTCCTAAACAGCAGCCTAACTAAAACGCAATCAAACCTGATACGTCTCACGGGGTGATCTTCGAATAATGGTCGAATCGTTCCAGTGAATATCGAATAGTATTTTGTGCTTGAAATGCCCATCCCTAATATTAATGCGTGTCTGTGTTAGCACTAGCGTGGCGCGACGTGGTGTGCGGCGCGTCACCCACCCTGCAGCGCCTTGAACCCCTGTAAGGGCACCCGCGTGGAGCCGGTGACGAACTGCAGCAGCCGGCCCCTGCGCTCCTCGCTGAAGGCCTCCACCGCCTGCCAGAACCACCGCACCACATTGCTGTCGCATGTGCAGTGCTTCAGCCGCGTGTTGGCCTTCCAGTCCGCCAGGTCGATCTTGCCCAGCCCGCCAATGATCAACTGTTGGGGGAGGTGGAAACGGAAGATTTAGAGGAGGGACCCCTCGTGGCCTAAGCACAAACAATACAACACTAAACAAGAACTGTTCCAAACTACTTCACCGCCACCAGGCAACAGTTTTTCCTTTCCTTCCTTATGTACTGACAAGCCCGCCGGCAAGATGGAGGTCAGACAAATCAGTTTCGAATTATTTAAAAATGACTTTTCATCAATATTGTTTCTCATTCTCTATGCATATGTTGTGCCTATATTATCATTTGTGTGGTAGATAGTCGCGCATAATCAAACGTCAAAATCATAAGAATGAACTCGCGAAAACAGTGGATAATTCAAGTCAAGTCAATTGTATTTGTATCGCCTGTATTTGTAAGTCTCAAACGGTTTCACCGGACACATTTTATGATGCCACCCCACCAACCCTAGCCCCCCAAAGAGGAAAGGAAAAACTAATATTATTATCAAGGAAGAAACCTTGAGAAGCAACGCAGAAAGCGATATCCCTCCTTCCACGGACGGTTAGGAGTGCACTGGGCACCATAATGGGAGGACAGATTAAGAGCCGAGTGTGGTGGTGCAGCGTATATGTCGGATGGCAGAGAGCCACGGCCGTACCTCCAGCTCCTTGTGGTCAAACGGTTTGAGCAGGTGCTGGGGGATGAGCTCACTGAAGCCCTTCTGGAGAGCCAGGAACTGGGCCTCGATCCCGCGCATGAACCTCCAGTTTACATAAAGCCTTGGGAAGCAAAAACACACACAAAACATGTGATTAGATACATGAACACACATGTATTGTTTACACTGTTGAAAAGGTGCTATAAGCAAGCTTTAAAGGGCCGCTATTTTACCACCAGGTGTGAGTGTGATTAGCCATTACAAGCCGTTTCAAAATTGTGATGTCACGACCCACTAGTGACATAGATCGGTCTACCAGCCTACCCGGTTGACTGCACCAACTGATAGGCTTATCTATCCATCATACATCTGGCTGGACACTACCACTTGTGATGTCACTAGAGGGTGGTCACATGACAATTTTGAAATGGCTTGGATTGGCTAATCACACTCTCAACTGGTGGTTAAATAGGGGCCCTTTAAGAGCTTTATATAATGTAAGTGTACTTTATTAGAAACGCCATAGCCATCCGTCAGCTATTGGTGAGTGAAATGCTCTGTGAGAGTATCTGTTCTGGTTGACTGTGCATCTGTATGAGACAATTTCAATTCTAAACTGCATCCAGCTAATTTCTGACCATTCAGGGCATCTCTTCCCTGATTGGTTTGGGGAATCCATCTTGCCTGTCAATCACGTGTGTGAATGCAACACTTCTCAAAGGCAGAGACAGGGGGCGCATCTCTCTCTCTCTCTCTCTCTCTCTCTCTCTCTCTCTCTCTCTCTCTCTCTCTCTCTCTCTCTCTCTCTCTCTCTCTCTCTCTCTCTCTCTCTCTCTCTCTCTCTCTCTCTCTCTCTCTCTCTCTCTCTCTCTCTCTCTCTCTCTCTCTCTGCAGCTTTAAGTTACAATAAGGTACACACCAACACTGATGTGCATCCAGATGTTTACTTGTCTATGCTTCAAAATGCCATCTCTGTTGGTTTGACATATCAGTAAAAGTAGAGCCGCACATAATAGGATGGCTGTCACTTAAACAAACCTATTGATTGTGGGGAGGGGGGGGGGGGGGGGGGGTCGATCCATCATCTAGCCTCTCTAATGCACCCAAAAGCCTTGTCTGCAGAATTACTTTTACATTAGATTAGAGAGTTGGACGCAAGCCGCAGCAACCACAGCTAAATGTTGCAGTAGGTCAATAGAGAAGAAGTTTGTTAAGATGCCCCTTCGACTAGCTAGTGGTCACTGGCAGCCGGGTTCAAATAGTCTAGTGCTTGGAAATAATTGCAAAGGAAAAAAAAAAAAAAGTCTGTCACTTCTCCTCTTCCTCTAATGAGAAATATTCAACCAATGAGGGGCACGAGTTTGATCAGTTATTATATTGTTCATATTAATCTATGTTTAGAAGTGATACTGCGGGAGTAAATGGGGCGTAAGTATTCCAGTGTATTTGTTACATATGGCAATAAAGCCACAATGTTCCTGCGGGCATTTACAGGAAAAAGTCTACTAAAAATATAAAATATATATCTGCCTCCTATTACGATGCTGCAGGATTCACTGAAAATCAGACACTCAACAGCATTCCCTGGGGCTCTCTTATTGTCAACAACCTCTACCAGGTTCTGTAACACAAGCTGCATGGACCTACACACACATCAGTGAAACCTCTATAGCTGCTGTGCCTGTATCCCAGTCATTGTCATTTAGATTACAGACTTGAGTAAAGAACAAAAAACCTATTTTTCCCCCGACCCATGCAGTAATGAACTCAGTAGGTGTCAGAACACAAACTCCTTCAGACATCAACTCAGTTACGGCGTGAAGAGTGCTTCCCTGCGAGACCTTAAAGGAATAATACAACCTGAAACACTTTGACATTGTTAGAAAACATCTAACATTGACGACTATTCATTCCAGGGTTTATTTTTCCGATATGTGTAATATTGCACTTTATCGTTATTTGCAATTTGTCACTGGCTGTTGTGTCAGGCTCCCGCGATCCAGTGTGTTTCCTATATTACCTTACATTATCTTATTACTGGATTTCGATTGTGTACCCCTCATTTTTGGGGAAAAATCCAAAGTCCCAAACCGAAAAAATAAACTTATTACAGCTATCGCTGAGGCTAGCAAGTTTACAGAGACAGACACTTCACTGAATGAAATACAGTGTAAAACATTACAGCAAATTATTTTCTTGACCACTAATGCTCAACGTTTGTCATGATTTTTAAATATCAATAATACAATACGACTGTAGCTGACTTATCTACAGTAATTATATATGGTTAATATAAATGCTAAAAAAAAAAAGGGATATCCAATGCCCGACTGGTCGCAGGATCGCATGTCGAAACCTAAATGCATCGGCCATATCTGGGCTCCCTGCTGCCAGAACAGACCAAATCAGCCAGGTTAACAGTGACTACCAGGCCATTTCCTCTTTGAACAAGGCCATGCCATGGCAGCTGTACCGAGATCATGGCCACATCAAGCCGGCGAAGTGCATTCTGGATTTACGATGTTGCCACAGGAACATTGCAAAAATGTAATATGCAGTGATTCTGAGACAGAACCCCTGAGTTGTCGTCATATGGGAATAAAACTAATATCTGATACTTTTGGATGGTTGATGTTACAGCGATTTGAAGACATACTCTCATATTGAACCCCATCTTAATGATGTCAAAGTGTTTTAGGCTGTAGTTTATCTTTAAGCTTTACAGTTCTGTAAATGCAAACGCGAACCTCTGCAGAGACGGGTGACGTGTTGCTAACCTCTGGGAGGACTGCACGCCTGCGTACCCGTAGGTCCGTAGCAAAAGGAGTGCATACGGGCATCTGAGTAGCGATCTTACCTGACGTATTCCTTCTTGTTCTCCTCGGTAACGGGAATGTTGCGTCCGTTCGGCTTCAGCTCGTGTTGCAGAAACTTGCCGAAGGCGCTGTGCTCGACGCAGAAAGTATGGTCCAGCACCGACGTGATGTCATTCTCTCTGTGAACGCAGCCACAGCAGACAAACGTACGATAAAAAAAAAAAAACTTCAGTGAGCATTTTATCATCAGGAAAAAAACTAAAGAAAAGTGTCTACTTATACTCAATGTTTGTACAGTTTTATATTTATTCTAATTATAGTGTACATGCATATCCATTTCATAGCCTCTAGCCCTCTCATTGCCTCTTAGCCTTTCACAGCCTACATTATAGTTCTTAATAACTTGAAAGTGTGGAAAAATTGTTTCCATTTGTTTTAATTCTTATTCAATATTTCCTAATATTTTGCTTATATCGTGTTGCTTTATGTCTTTTATGCATTAACTTCACCAAGTCACTTTCCTTGTTTGCGCAAATATACTTGGCAAAATAAAATAATTCTGATTCTTTTGTAGAATCAGAAATATGTGTGCGCCAATGTGCGTATGGATGTGTTCATGTGCGCCAATGTGTGTGTGTGTGTGTGTGTGTGTGTGTGTGTGTGTGTGTGTGTGTGTGTTGCTCACAGGATCCAGACGAGGCTCTTGTGGAGCTCAGGGTCGGTGGTCTCCAGGTCACTCAGCTGGATGGGCTTGCCAAGCAGCTGCTTATAGAAGGGCAGCGTAAAGCTTCCGTTGATGTAGTGGCCGTGGAAAACTGCCAGGCCCATCACACGGCCCACAAAGTGAAAGTAGGACAGGTGGTCCTGGAACAGCAACGCAAGACAGACAGAGAGACTAAAGGGTGGTTCTGGACCAGGATATTTCAGAGAGGCCAAGGTAACATTAATGACATCGGTGATAGTTCACACCATATTTCAATTATCTGTAATGGAGACGTCTATTCAGTAGATGCGTTTCAGGCTGTGGAAGTAACGACCAATAGGGAAACAGCCCTGTTGACCTTGTACGGCATGAGTGGTCGGCCTCGACAAGCTATCATTTTAGCTGCGTCTGTCACATTCTCCTATTTCTTACAACTCTGTTCTGCCAGAATAGAAATTGCTGCATTAAACGGAATAAGCCGTGGTTTACCGTCGGTCTCAAGGCAGAAGTGGATGGTATAGTTTTTTATTACTCACACAGCCAAAACAATGGTGGGAGATAATTGTGCCTTTAAGTCACCTATGTTTTAATAAGTGTTGGGTTAGGGCCATGCCATCCAGTTACTGATTGTAGAAATGGTTACTGATTGTTACTGAATGTTGGCTATGCCAGCATTGACAAATGTATGTGGAAGGCATAAAAGCCGTTAAGTTAATATTAACACCTGTCAAAATTTCACTGATGGAAGTAGAAAGAACCATGCAGACACAAATCCTGCTGACATTCATTTAGCAATTTACATAAAAAGTGTGAGGGATTTGATATTAAACATTTGTTTCTGACACGAGCGACTGCCCAGTGCATCACATTTTTTTGGAATTACCTCTTAATAAATCAGCATAACAGTGTGTGTTGTGTGTGTGTGTGTGTGTGTGTGTGTGTGTGTGTGTGTGTGTGTGTGTGTGTGTGTGTGTGTGTGTGTGTGTGTGTGTGTGTGTGTGTGTGTGTGTGTGTGGGCGAGTGTGCGTGTGTACTAACAGGGTTGATGGAGGAGTCTGGGTTGATCTGCAGTGTGTAGATGTTGTCTGTGGAGTACTGGAAGAGGCCGTAGTAAGGGTTGAGCATCTCGTGGCACAGCAGGTACAGCCACTCCCTGTAGGGGCCACAACACCAGGTCAACACACACGCAGCCAGAAGATCCCATGCTCCCACACTGCAGCCAGCATATACCAATACCCAACTAGAGAACATTGGCGGATCATGCAACTTTTTTTTTCGCCAAAAAAAAAGAAAAGAAGCACAACCACAACAGCTGACCACCATCAAGGGTATGGAGGTCCCGTGTTAATGTGTGGCCATTTGTCAAGGGCAGTGTGTGTAAGCACCTTAAAGAATAACTTTGAACACACAACAAAAATAACTCAAAATGGACCAAGTGCTGTTTTAGTCAACTGATTTTAACCTCTAGCAACGGCATATCCACCTCACCCATGTCATTTAAACGCTGCATCTCTTGCTAACAGGTAGTATTATGTTCAGATTGACAAAGCTAGGAAATGCATTTCCCTGCAAACTCTGCAAGCCCATTCCAAGTTAGTCATCAGCTAACGCTACAATTGAAAAAGTACCGCACAACATTTGTCAGTACAGCAATTTAGGTACAACTGTAGGGTTGGTGGACAAAATGCATGACCATCTCATCCAAGTACGTTGATCATATTTTTAACTCCAGGTTTCTCCTGGAGTTATGCCATTGCATTGAATTTGTGTGCGAATGGGAATCACATGGAACCAAACCCTGGTGCTTGCACCCCAGGGGTCACGTGACTAGAAGCACTAGGCATGTGTGTGTCGGGAGCAGATACCTGGCCACACCCCCGTAGTCCAGGCCCTCCTCGCCTCTGAACTTCACCATGAGGCGCTTCTTCAGGTCCTTGGGCCTCATTTTCATAATCTGCCGATACGACTCCTGCACACAGGAATGAAAACACAATCCATCAAGTATGATGGACGCAGTGACGAGACCAGTGTGGATGGAATCAAAGAGACAGACACATACAACATACACACAAAACCAACTGATGGATGTACAAGTAGGCAGGGTATGCTTGGAAACAGAAGTGCGCTTCTCAGTGGCTATGAACAAGTAATAAGCTATGATGCATTCCTAGATCTATTTTGTTTGTGTTCTTGTTCAGTAGGCATGCTCATAACAACGGATGCGTGCTCATTAGCAACAAGTCATGTGGAACAGTTGTGTTTCACATGACTGCGTGTGTGTTAAAATAAGGTGCAGCACTGTCTAGTGTGTCTAGTCTGTGTGTGTGTGGAAAATGTGTTGCACATTAGGAAAAGTCTGCTAAACATGTGTGTGCATGTGACACTTGGCCCTCAACCACATCAAACGCTTCAATGTGTGTTGCGAGCTATAATAAAAGAGAATCGCACCGAAAATCGGTGCATTAGGTAATGTCAGCAGTTTTTGGCATGTGGGCGTGGATTAAAAACATACGCCTGTGCGTGTGTTTAATGACATTAACAGACTCGTCGACTAACAAACCACGAGTTGACGGTGCGTGTCCTTTGTGGACGAGCCAACCCTTTTTTTTCAAAAAGCTACATTGACGAGCGGCACTGTACATCAGTGAAAGAACATATACATTTCCCGGTAACACTTTACAATAAGGTACGCAAAACGTGGGTAGTTACTGAGGAACGAATGAGTAACGAATGAGTAACGAATGATGAACGACCAGGGCTCTAACGGGGGCCCTAACTGGGGCCCTAACAGGGCCCTAACAGTGCCCTAAGTGACAGTTACTCAGTAACTACTGAGGAGTTACTGGTAAACAGACTCGGGGACTACTGAATTCGTTACTGAGTAACGAATGATGAACAACCAGGGCCCTAACTGGGGCCCTAACAGTGCCCTAAGTGACAGTTACTCAGTAACTACTGAGGAGTTACTGGTAAACAGACTAGGGGACTACTGTATTCGTTACTGAGTAACTGTCACTTAGGGCCCTGTTAGGGTTCCAACCGATGGGAAAATGTTCTCACGTGGCATCCCTAGTTTGTGTGTACGCGCTCATGCTCTCGTGTCCCTCCCCGTACCCACCTCAAAGATCTCCTCGCGGGACACCTCGATGCGACAGTGGCCCGCCTGGGGTTGCTGCAGGGACAACTCGTGGCGGAGCAGCTTGAGCTTGTGGACCAGGTCCCTCTCGTAGCGCACTGCCATCTCCCCGTCCCCGCCCTCCTCGCCCCCCACCACCTCCATCTGGGGAGCCTGGGACGACTCCTTGGCCTGGGAGTGCTGGCTGCACGGTTGATACAAGAAAAGGGTGGTGATGAGAGTGCATAGGTGTGTGTGTGTGTGTGTGTGTGTGTGTGTGTGTGTGTGTGTGTGTGTGTGTGAGCAGGCAGGCAAAGATGCGAGTCATGATATGTGTGAGTGCAAAGATAGAAAAACAAGGAGGACATATTTTGCCACTCATCTGAATACATCAATATGCGCCGGACAGTGGTGCGGGCAAACTCAAGTTGCTGTAATCCCACGTTTTGTTATCCTTAACAAAGCTAAGTATGGCTATCAGGTCACAGCCAGCTATAGCCAGAGTTCAGCACTACAGCAGTGAGATTAGTTTAACAATGTGTTAAGATTCATTGGGGAGACGCAAAATCTGGTAGACCACGCATGTATTGCCATTTACACACATGCGCGTGCATTTGTGCGCATGTGTGTGTGCGTGCATGTGTGTGTGTGTACCTGATGATGGTGTGCAGGCGGGGGTCTGTGAACTGCGTGGTGCGATTGTTGTGGTCCACAAAGTAGATGCGGCCGGACACGGTGCTGCGAACCTCCCAGCCCACGGGTAGGGGGCCCAGCTCCTCGCAGCTCACACTGGTCAAGTCCCTGCAGTCATTGTAATAATGGACCGTCAGCTTAGGGTAGGGCGATAGGGAAACGTTTATCATTGCGATACTCATGGGGGAGTTTTACATGATAGCGATAGATTTCACGCTATGCTTATGAATTCAAAATACCATTTAAAAAAGTCTAAAAACGGAGGGTCATTGTACTGAAGTATATGGAAACGTAAAGTATGGTATCGAATTAAAACTAGTTTTCCTTTCTTGTGACCTTTCAAACCTCATAATCATCAGTTTAAGGGTATATCTTCTCATCGTCATTAATATAGATACTAAAACTGGGTGGCAGTCGACGTCTTCATTTCATGACGATACAATACCATTCGAAGACAATAAATACTGAATTATTGCCCAGCAGTTGCCTAACCCCCCCCCCCCCCCCCCCACCCTCAGCAGCCACCTCGGCTCAGGCAGCGAGGGAGAGGAACGCCCCAGAGAACTTGTCCTTAATCTGAAGGGTTCTGTGGGGTGGGTTTAATCCCGGACTGAACAGAAACAGCACAGCCCGCTTCGTCTTACTTCCTATGCAAAACAGGAAGCTAGGGCACTGGGTTTCAAAATTCAAAATGGGAGATTCTTAATACATGCTAGAGGGGAAGCAGAGCAAATTCAATTACTTCCAGTGAACTACAAACATGGGGAGATCCTTAAAGGAAAGCCAACCCCCTGTGTGAGCTAGCCCCCGCCCCGCTAGTCAACACTTCTCGCTGACTTCTGGTGGACGGGGCAGGGCTATATTGCTGTTCAGGATTTCGCTCTGTTGCACAAGGCAGTCCCACTCACTACAATCAGATTTGGGGTGTGTAGCCATAACGTTTGATTACCTGGTAGCCCAAAACAAACAGTAACAGGCAATGCCTGCTATGTGTTGTCCTAACCCATAGAGCGCAATTAGAGTTGATATTTATTGACATCGTATCAACCTTGTTCATTTAAGTCGAGATTTGGACCAGGATCAATCCATAGCACTAGACCTGGTTTGGTTTCCTTTCAAATGAAACAAGCAAAAACGTTTCTAACAGAGTTGTATGCATCTGAATTTGCCTTCAACTGATAGCTTCACAACTTAATTAACTCATCAATCATCATTACTATTAAGATACCAAAACCA
This sequence comes from Merluccius polli, assembly GCA_030340625.1. Taxonomy (NCBI): domain Eukaryota; kingdom Metazoa; phylum Chordata; class Actinopteri; order Gadiformes; family Merlucciidae; genus Merluccius; species Merluccius polli. The sequence continues at coordinate 41,684 of JAOPHQ010006265.1, forward strand.
TTGTCTTTAATAGTGAGGAGTTGAGAGTGACTATTGTTTTAAGGATGAGCAATCTCTGGCTTGGACAAATGAGATTGGGAGACACAGCCTGGAGTGACTGATTAGTCAAGTGTGTACATTTCTGCTGCCTCTTTCCAATCATCACGCAGCTACAGAAGATTAGCATCTTCATGGCTCACTGATTAATTAGCTCTAATTAGCATTTTAACAGGCTCTGCCTACATTTGAGATATCAACAGCACTGGCGTGGCGCATTAGTGTTTCTGAATGAATGGCAGCTTTTCCCTGATGGATTAAGTCAAGGTCCCTTTTTTGATCTGCGACAACCCCTCCGCTCCAATGGGTGTGCATGTGACCTGTTTTGCAGGCTCTTCTTTGTTTTACAAGATCCAGGTCAGGACGGAGGTCGTCATTTACATCATGTGCCACCCCTGGGCCCGGTTGTGGTAATTGATATAAAGCTCACCACTTCCCCCCACTTCCCCTTCTTCTTCTTTGTTATGTTGTAAATAAATATGCTTGTTTCTCACTTACGAATTTGTCGTGTGGGAGCGAGGCCAACAAAAGGCCTCCTTAACAAATCCTCAATCGTGCTTTAGCTAGCCTCACCTAGCTTTAATTCACCACGGCTCTCCTTGTGTTCAAACTCGCTGCAGTGGTTCTGTCCAACATTACTATTCTTTTCCTCTGAAATGGACTGATTCCTAAGTCGAGTCGTTTCATCTCCTCAGAGGCCAAGGTGGGGAACAGGCCACGGGACTGGTTACCTGGGTATCCGGGGGTCGTGCCAAGTGCTGACTCCAGTCTGTGTGTGAAGGAAGTACACCTGACCCTGTACTGTGGTCCGTTGCTCTGTTGGAAACACAAGTCACCAAGACAACACAAATGTTTTAACACAGAAATAACACACACAAACATGTCTTTGCACGGATGTGTGCGTCTTATTTTAGGGCTATGAACTCTGCCATCACTTACATGGAAAATTATACTAAACTAATGAAGATTTATATTAAGTCTAGAGGTGCAAACGTGTACTTGAGTAAACGAGCACACAAATGGTTTGTTTAGTCATTTTTCCCACATCTTACAAATACATTATATATTATGTTGATATATATTTTGGCAAAGAGGCTGTATAAAATAGATTTGTTCGCCAAGTTCCCCACGCGTTCGACAAGATGACCAGAGAGCCAGGAATGTCCCGAATGTATTTCAGCATAGCGGTGCTGTAGTGGTGTATTAAAAAGAATCACATGACTCAATAGCAGCTTATGCAGTTTGAATGTCATTTTTTTAAGTTAGAAAGATATTGGATATTTAACAGATATTCACCCTCCGAATTAGTGATGTGACGCGGGGAACTAAAGACACAATCACCGGTACGAGTTCCAGTGTGTCTAGCGGTGTCTACCTGCCCAGGTGTATACCTGCCGAGGAGAGGGCCCGGCTTCCAAGCAAAACCGTTGGGCAGCAGCACTCCTCTCCATTGAGCCATTGTTGGTCAATATTTCCACACAATCAGCAAATAACAAAGTACCCTGCCCTAAACAATAGCCTAACTAAAACGCAATTCAACTAGATATAACATTAGATATAACATTAAAATTGCTGCTTAGAAGTGTATCCTGCTAGCTCTACAACAGTAAAAAGCATGTCAAAAACTGCATGACCAGCCGAGCTCCGGTGTGGGTGTAACACATGGACTGTACGAAACACAGATTCAAACTGAATTTTGATGTGTAAATTATTGCAGACCATTTGGTGCACCAAATTATTTTTCGAACGCCTACAAAACAAGTACTCGCTGAGATTTGAACCATGTATTTGTTTATCATTTTGGGGTATTTCTCCCATCCCGAATTCATTCCCAAACATTATCAAAGCAATTCACACAACAAGCCAAATGCCGATACCAATACCTCACAGACTCTATTAAAGAGTTACCTGGACAGTATATAAAGCATTACTATGGGTGTCAGCACTTTTGCTGCGATGCTGAACAACATTTTAATGCACAAGTACCTCTCTAAATGTGCCCATTACCTGCCTATGGATGTGCAACTGCCACTGCACCAGAACAGGCTCTATGATTCTTATACTTGCATTAGCTAGGTATCATGTTTATCCATCCGTTTCCTTTTCCTGGTAAGGTACCTTGTGAACCTGCCTCGCTCTGTGTGTGTGTGTGTGTGTGTGTGTGTGTGTGTGTGTGTGTGTGTGTGTGTGTGTGTGTGTGTGTGTGTGTGTGTGTGTGTGTGTTTAGACAGCAGGCTCCTTCCCCCATGCAGAGTACAAGCTACATCTTTTCATTCCGCCAATTTGATGAATTATGACGTACAAAAGAAAAACTGTACTACAGGCAGAATTTACTTTTCTTTACACATGAATATAAAAGGTGAATTACCGTATCCCTCGGGCAGGTCGGGTGACTGGTGTCCGTGCGGTCTGTTCTGCGGGGTGAGGCCGTGGCCTCTGGAGTCTTGACCTCTGATTCGTTGTGTCTGAAGCCGGTTCTCCTGACTGGGCGAGTCCAGGCGGCAGTTCCCACCCCCTGCTGCGCCCGTTGGGTCCGAGTAGGGCAGCGGTTCTTCGCTGAAGCATCCCTCAAATACGAGTCTACACGCACGCACGCATGCACACGCACACGCACACACACACTTAACTGCCCACGTCCTCCGACTAATTGCATCACGTGACCAAGCGCTTCTGAGTTTGTAATTAGAAGTCAGCGGGACTGGGAGAGGATTAAACAGACAAATGCGGCTGCGTTTACTCTGCTGCCTCAACACTTTATTACTCTCCCAGGCCCACGCTTCTATGCTGCGGGACGCCTTCTAGTGCTGGAGGCTCACATGACAACAGAGCTGAGTGGCCTATGAGCCAGTGAGCGAGGAGAATGTGTAATAACTTACACTCTGCCAGCCTGCTCACATCATTAGCTCCTTGTTTGGTGGCTGTTGTTTTATAGCCTCACATTTCACTGCCACGTGTTCAAAAGATGTCTTTGGCGTGTTGAATTTATGACACACATTCATCACCAACCCCCAGATCGATAGAGCGAAGACGATCAATATGAACAATGAGTAACCAAACAACATATACGACTTTTGTATAAATTGAACCTGTATTTAACCAGGTTGGTCTCATTGAGATTAACAAGAGAGACCTGGCCAAAATGAAAATGAAACCAAAGTTTAAAGCAATTAAAACAAGGGTGACAAAGGGCTGTACTAATAAAGCTATTATTCTTTAGTGCAGTTTTTGCAGGTATTGCCATTGGCTACAATGTTCATCATAGTTAGCATAACTCGATTTCCAGCATGTATGACAAATCTGTCAGTAACGCAAGTACATGGTGTTTTCGCTCAGCAAGGGTTGTGACCCATGTGGTTCGTTGCTTCTTCTTTAATAATGAATATGAGATACGAGAGCCCCGGGGGTAAACTCACCCTTCGTTTTCCAACAGGCCTCTGCAGTCCACCACGGGGCCACCGCTGCCGATGCGGTCCCGTGTCTGCAGGCTCACTGGAGCGCAAGAAACACAGACACAAGCACACCCAGCAACACTAGTCAGTTTATCATGCATGATGAATGGGACTTGACAAGAGGAAGGAATGGAAGTAAGCAGTTGAGATTGGAAGAGGAGAGAGAGGGAGAGAGGGAGAGGCAGAGACAGAGAGTGTGTGTGCGTGCGTGCGTGCATAAACTCTCCCTTACCAACGATCTGTCCGCGCACTGCATCGCTGTCTGAGGGGTTCAGCTTGCACAGGTCAAGACGCTGGTCTGAGAGAGACAAAGGGAGACAGAAATAGGAAAATCAGGCAAAATGTGGCTAGCAGCTCGGAGAACAATCTATCATTTAAAGCCTGAGGGATGACAAAGCCGGTAAATCCATGAATCCAACACTGCGTAACTGTCAGGCCAGGCTCATCATCATTAGCGCGAGTACAGGTCTGCTCAGTATCCAGAGGAACTGATTGACGAGCGGCTAACTTTTGCTGACCATATTGCAGCCGTCTCCTGATCTTGCAGGTTCACTCTGTGCAACATCAGGATGATGACGCTGTAGCTGTCAGAGCACCCACAGTGCAGCTCCTTGTCCAGCCTGGCTTGTGGTGTTGGGACTTTTGTAAAGGATGACTATTGCAGGGTGAGATTGATGCTTGGAGAAAAGAAAGTTTATCTTTATTTTATTTATTTTTTTAATGTTGAACCAATTGTGTGCATGCATGCATGCATATATATATATATATATATATATATATATATATATATATATATATATATATATATATATATATAAACAGAAGACTGAAGCCCTAATCGACATTTCATTTCCATGTATTGGTTTAGTTGTTTCCATCTGAAGTTCCTGGGCAGGCTGACAAGGAGCCGTACTTCTGCAACAGGCTCATTCTTGGGAATCTATATTTAGTAAGGCCTATTGGGGACTGTAAATGAATATAATTAGAATTTACAAAACAATGCAAATACTTGAATTGGAGGGACGGGGATGGGCACAAACCTCACAATGCATTTTTTTGGGTGCCCGTACAATATGTACTGCGATTCTGTAAATATTGGGATTCTGTAAATATAGCGATAAGATAATGTGATTTTTTTGTGCAGTTTTCTATTTACTGTGGTTTAATGTATGGGTTTAAAGTTGGGGTTCTACAGGTCCATCGGTGTCCGCCATTGTTTTTTAAATGAATGGCTGAACAAAACGTTGATGATGCGAATTGACTCTAGAGTGGCTCAGTCACACCCACCTCATGCCTGGACCTTAAAAACTGAAAAAGTTTTATGGGAGACAATGGAGCTAAATGTAGTTTCGATTTCAATCTGAATCTCCATGAAATGCTCCTGGCAGGGTTTGTCTAATTATAATATATTTTTCCACATCAAGAAATGTGTAATTTGTTGTAAAAATGTCATGGGCTGTGTACGTACAGAAAATTAAACGGACTATAGGCTGGTACCCATACATGTGACAACATAAAGTTGCTCAAACACTGTAATCAAAGTTACTCCCGCTGCTTTTTGCTCCCTCTTTGAGCCATACTTTATACCAGTTAACTAATGTTGACTAGCGTTACAGTCTCATACCCATGCCATTTTTTCAACAAATTACACATTTCTTGATGTGGAAAATAATACTTTGCGACTTAGCCACTCTATTGGCAAATATACTACAGTGCCCTCTATAGGACAGTACCATTATTAGCTTCCACTAAGATAACATTGACGTTTGTGGTTTAATTGAATTTTTTTTTGTCAACCTGGTGATACAAGTTTTGAATAAGCAAATAATCCAAATACTCATGAATGTATTTGTTCCCCTATTGAAGGGTTAGGGTTAGAAAAGGGGTAAAATTAACAGGATGTGAGGTGTCAACAGTGGTTGCGTGCACACGTGTGTGCATGGGGGGTGAAAAGGGTCACGGGGGACTGGACACACATACGTACGTTCGTGTGATTTATTTACTAAAATCCCACATGTACGTACGTACGTACGTACGTACGTACGTACGTACGTACATCTGCGTGCGCATTCTGCATCATGCACTTGCACACATGCGTGCATGAGCAATGTGTACCATTATTGTTGTTTTATCTGTTTTCGTCATTTATGTAGCCTTAAATTGACTAGATAGACCTTTCCAGGTAATCAATTAATGAAACTAGGATAACAATAGGCCTATTAATAATTATAGGCTAATAGTCTATTATTAATCGTTTTGTTTTAGCTGCATTGTCATTCATGTTGTTTAATTTTCGTTTTTTTGTTATAGGATGCACATTTTGGCTGACGTCACCATCAGGTCGCGGTAGCTTACTGGTAGAGTAGGGTCTATTATCCTAGTTTCATAGATTGATTACCTGGAAAGGTCTTTATAGTCAATTTAAGGCTACATAAATGACGAAAACAGATAAAACAATGATACACGTGCATGCGCACGCACGTGTGCATATGCATGATGCAGAATGCGCACAGACGTACGTATGACACGTGGGACTTTTAGTAAATAATCACACGAACGTACGTACGTGTGTCTAGTCCCCCGTGACCCTTTTCACCCCCCATAGTGCATGTGTGTGTGTGTGTGTGCGTGGTAAAGTAGGGACCTAGAAGGCATGTGAGGGAGGGACTTACATCCCGTGTCCTTTAGCCTGCTGATGGCGCTGGAGAGCAGTCGTATGCAGCCCAGGAAGCCGGCACCCTGGCGCTTATGGATCTTCTTGTGGTTCCAGACGCTGATGGTGATGGAGTCCGTCTTCCCAATGTAGCTGAAAAACAAACATGTGCACATGTCATGTACGCACTGGTTGAACTTTTGGGGGTACAGCATTAGCTTTTAAATTGCAATTTTATATTTAATCTAACGTCAAGGAATTGGTGAAGCACAAGCTCTACAGAATCTGACCACTATTGGTTCCTTCTTTTCAATCAGTGAACAACAGAACTTCATACTCCAGAATAGTTCAGTTACAGTTATTTTACAAAGTTATTGTGTTACATTCACATGCTGCACATAGCTTTTAAATTGCCATTTTATATTTAACCTTGGATTACATACAATAGGATGAGATGGTACTTGCTAAAAGGGGAAACTTGGTTAGTTACAAAGTTCAGTTACAAAGCTCAGTTACAAACTCAGTTTTTTTACAATGACGCTCTGAAGGCAAGTTATTGTGTTACATTCAAGTATGTGTGTGTGTTGGCTCACAGGTCATAGTGCTGGTTCCATTTGGGGTCCAGTGTGCTCTTGACTGTGTCTGTGGAGTGGCATTGCCCCGATCCATCCACCACCACTTTGGCAAATGGGTCCGGGAGGCCTTTACAAAAAAAACACAAATTGTTAATATCAAAAAACACTACAATCTAGATACCTAAGGAAATATTGTGAATGAATGAGTTTAGGAATGTACAACATGAACAGCATGAATGTGATACTTACGAAAGAAGTCTTTCTTTGCGAGGTTCTTGGCACATAATACTGAAAAGGAAAATTGCATTAGCATTAGTTAGCAAAAAGAATTAGCACATCTCACAGAATACAGTACTTGTTAAGATTGTGAGTTAGCAATGGCGGTGACAACCTTGAATGAATGGACTGTGTTCGAGTGTGTATTTATCATGAATTCTTCTGTGTGTAGGCCGTCAGCAATGGATGCTATGTGAGCGTCAGAGTGGGCCAAATGCTGGTCCCGGGCGGAGCGTGAAAGTCACACGGGGAACGAGATGAACTCCAAACAGTGAAAACAGGGCCTCGTGTCTCACACCAAACACAACACAGTGACCTGCGCCTGTGTGTGTACCCAAGCACGACACGCATACAAAGAGTGCCTACAGGAATGACCGTTAAGAGCGCTAAAATCTCTTCCCATGCCGGCTTTCTGCCAAGCTCATTCTGCCCTAGAGTTTTCATGGGGGTTTTTGTGTTTGTGTAGGTGTACATGTTAAGAGGTTTTGAGTGGCGGCCAGACAGTCTGGTATGAGTGCAGGCCTATGTATCAGATCTGCTTAAATTATATATATATATATATATATATATATATATAGAAAAATAGAATAACAACACTGAGGTACTGTAAAAGTCCTTCCACATACACATATACAGTCGGGATGAGGGGGTAATAAGCCAAGACTAGCTTGCAATTGGCTTGCATTCCAAGCAGGGAAGAGGGGAGGGGGGAGGATTGAAATAAACAAATAAAGGCTATGTTCAAATACACAATAAAAACGTGTAGCTAATCTGTATGACTAAGCCAATCAAAGATGCCCGTATGCCAAGCCACTTCCACCACGACTACTTGAGAGATCATGTGCCTACCAGTAGAATAGCATTTGAAACGGTGTGTTTTCCTTTTTAGAAGTGACGTAAGCATTTGCATATGCTAATGAAAATAACCGGCCAGATGAATATGTGTGTTAAATGCACAGTGACTGAGCCGCAACAATTGGCTAATTGGGTCTGGTGGTAATGTAAGGATGAGAAAATAAAAATAAAAAAGCATTTTGCTTTTGTCCTTGCGTAGGTGAAAGTGGGTAAAAAAAAAAAGTATTTCTAGCTGGGATAGTGCAAAGTAGCACGCTAAAGACCTGATGCGTTGCAATTAAAGCCATACCTTAATTGCATGTAAAAAAGAATTACTGCTTTCAACAGACAGTCGGTTAGCCTAGTTCTCTCGTGAGCTAGCCTACTAGCGACAAGGAAGTCAGTCATGCAGCCAGTTAGCTGGCGGTGGAGGATGTGGTGACTGCGGTTTCATGGATGTGTCTGGCTAGGCCTGGTCTACTTCCTGTGATTAACCCCTGGAGAATGGCCCCAGGATGTCCTTCCCTCTTCCTCATCCTCTCCTTCCAGTCACACTGCTTGTGACTCAGACATTCCTCACTAGCATCTCATCGCTACGGCACAGCGGGAGCGAGCGAAAGACGGAATATGAGAGAAAGAAAAAGGAGCACCTCACATACCCTTTAAAAGACCAGCAGGAGAAGCCTTCGAAAAATGCCTTTTCTCTCCCTCTCTCTCTCCATGGCTTCTCTACTGTTCTATCAATGTCAGCCTCCATTCAGACTGATCTGGCCAGAGGCAAGGGAGACCCCTCACTTCATCTCCCCCTCTCCCTCTCTCTCTCTCCCTCCCTCTCTCCCCCTCTCTCCATGTTGGCAGGCCCTGGCATGGCAGTGGAGTGTGTGTGTGTAACAGGGCTCTCGCTCTCCCTCAGCGGCCAGAGGAAACTCCTTTCAGCATGCCAAGGTCATGGTGGACAAATCGAACCCCAGCCATAACCATATCTCTCTCTCTGTGTCTCTCTGTCTCTCTCTCTCTCTCAAAAACCCTGAGTGTTGTCGACGGCAGAGCAGCATTCAGCCAGTCCGCTGGGAGTGAGGGCCAGCGACGCTAAAAGACTAAGCTACTTCTGTGGCCCCGGCCCTGCAACCTCCTCTAGGGCTACGACTAGACAACCACAAAGTTCTTTTTACACAATCGCCGTATTTTTTTTTTTTCTCCTCCCGCTCTACTGCGTCTATATTTGCAAGGCTCTGCAATTTCGCCTGGTCCGCACACTTTAACTACAGAACAGATTTCATACCGACATTCCCCAAGTAAATGTCAGGCGCTGGGGTTTTAGCCAACATGTGCACACTTCAACTGACGTCTAGCAGCTCACTGTTATACAACTGATGAAGGCTATGCAAATTGAACACTTACTATTTCATTGCTAACACAGGTCAACAGTCATTTTAATAAATCCCAATACTAACATCAATATGAGGCTTATATTCATCTCCGTTTGAAGATATCAATTCTTACTCCAACAGCAGCTTTGTCATGGCAGTTTTCTTTCCAAAACAATCCAGTCTTTCTATTGAAAATGGTTAGGGGAAATGTCAGGATTGAACACATTTAAATCACTGTATAAACAGTGAGGATTAGCTTCCTTATTACGCAGCACTAAAACATCTTTAGTGTGTAGAAATATTAAGGATTACATATGAATGGTCAGAGCGGGGCGTCACAGAGACAGCATGACTTATGTTATTTTGTTCATTCACCAGAGAAAAACAAAGCAGACGCAGCAGCAGAAAGGCATGCAAGCAAATATCGCCCACTCAATAACACAACAGGGCTCAAGGGGTTGCGTCACACACACACACACACACACACACACACACACACACACACACACACACACACACACACACACACACACACACACACACACACACACACACACACACACACACACACACACACACACACACACACAATGTAAGCCAACATTCAACAACCACCAAGCAAACATTACCAGATAAGGTAGAACCAAACCAAAAACACTGGCTAAAATATCACCTAACAGTGTCATTTTTGTCTTCCACAAAAGGCACACGCACGCACACACACACACACACCCCAAGTTACCTAAACTCTTTGCGTCTGTGTATTTGTATGTGTGCACGTCTCTGCATGTGCCGTAGGGCTCAGTGAAAGAAAGAATTAAAGGGGCAGTGAATCCAAAATCTTTGTTGTTTCTCTTTTACATGGTAATATGTCTTAAATTGTCTTTAACATAGTAATCCATGCCATTTTGTCACCCTTACTGAAATAATATCGTCATTTAGAGAAAACAGGTAACAAAATCCTGTTTTTGCCAGTCTCCACCAACTAGTTTGTGAACATTCTGCTCTGCTCTGAACTCGTTTATCGTGATTCAAAGTGCCTTTTCCGGGGCACTTTGACGTCATGACAAGGGACACCTGCAGCGAGGTGTGTGTGGATGTGTGGAGCTACGTCTGGGCTGCGGGTGACGTTGACGGCCACGTCCTACAGAGGCTTAAGCGTCTCGGACACTTATAGTATAACGCCACATCGCTCATTATAACGCTCATACACAATGGCGGTATAGCTTTAAAAAGTATCACAAAGTTGCTGTGGGTCATAACCATGAGGAGTCCAGCCCCTCATTTCTAGACCTCTCATACTCTTTCACATATTTATTTTTTAAATCTCAGTGTTCGAATTTGAGCTGAAACAGGGAGTTAACTTACACCTTCAAACGAGCTTGTGCTTATTCCTAAGAAAGCCACAATCCCTGCTTTTCCACTCTCTCTCTCCTCTCGTTTGGCTGCCCTCTCACTCCACTCTCCGCTAGTGATTCTCTTTCACCATCCTCCCCACCCCTCCATCTTTCCTCTGTACACTGTTCCTTTGTCCCTCCAAGTCTTTCTCTTGCTCTCCCTCTCCTCTCTCTCTGTGTGTGAGAACCAGTCTCATCCTGGGCCCGGTGCACTCTGGTGCTATGCACAAACTCCCTATTCGGGCGGGGGTGTACCAGGGCTTGGGCACTCCCTACCCAGGGAGTACCTGGCGCGGGCCAGGCCCCATCACACCTACCTTATGTGGCACATGAGGTACCTCATGTGGCAAATGAGGTACTGCACAACACCAGGCCACAGGGTCACTTGTGTACAATTGCTTGCTTGAATCAAGCCAATATACTCACACATCGATATTTTATTGTCATTCCTACAATTCCAACTTTGTGTGTCCCCCTTATCACTTTGTGCACTCAGAAACTCTGAAAATACAGCAAGGGGAAACAAAACTAAGAATAAAGCAAGAGGGGCGCGAGTCAAAAATGTATTCATAAAAGCAACTGTCTCATACCAAATGCTACTAACCACCAACTTCCTCCAACTTAAACATATCATCACAGAGGCCCAGAATACGGCCGGGCAGACAAAACAACGTCTGTGTACTGGCTGAAACATGTCAGTCTAACCGCGTAGTCTGGTTCCCCGAGATTTGAAAACAATGTGAAACCTGCATGTTTTTTTTGTCCAAGTCCGTCTGGCGCTGAAACACAGGCCTGTCTGATCTAGGCCAAACAGCCCCTCTCTGACAGACTAAACAGACGGCCGGCCAGGCAGCGTCGCGCTCCCATTGGCTCATCAAACATTCCTTGTCCAATAAGAATTCCACTCATACCTGCGGAGGGGGTGGGGCTCCGCTGGGGGCAATAACCTCTGCCTGCAGCCCCGCAGAAAACAGGGTGCCTGACACACATGCATGCACATTTTCACAAATGTGTATGTGTTTGTGCACAAACACACCACTTACTACTTGGGGATCCTATGGATGTGCTCCATTTCCATCGACTTAAACACACACACACACACACACAGGAAATATCTAATTGTAAACTCACAACGTGTCAATGTGTGACATGTGTGTGTGTGTGTGGACACTGGACACCAAGGCAATGTGACACATGTACCCATATCCGTGCCACTGTCTGCTGGCAAGAATGACACATGGCCTTCTGACACCTGCGTAAAGCAAACCACACACACACACTCTTTATTGTTGTACCGAGATCACCACATCAGGGATGCGTGACAGCAAAATAACATCCCTCATAGCCACACACACACACACACCAGCCCTTGCCCCATCGCACCACAGACTAATTGTAGTACAATATGTAGACAAGGTCTCTGGTTTTACTTGTGTGTGTGTGTGTGTGTGTGTGTGTGTGTGTGTGTGTGTGTGCGCGTCCGCTTGACTATGAACCCCAAAAGGCACAGAGGACAAGGTGTCTGCCCGGCGGCACTCTGGGGCCATTTCCATTTGAATGGAGACTCCTGAGGGCCCAGCGGGGGTTACAATAGGGGGGCTAACAGTTAAAAACCATTGTTCCAGCTGTGCACGAGTGTCTGTGTCTGTGTAACCCCCCCCCCCACACACACACACACACACACACACTATATCTGCCCTCTTTGCATCAAATAATACAGGAGAGTCTGACCCGACAAAACCACAATACACGGTTGGAGTTTGCAATGGGCAAAGTGTTACAAAGACGGCCAGCCATGTTGGGAAAGCGCCAGGACGGCTAAATACGATGGCTACCATTGTCAAAATCTGCCCCAAATATCGATTTGCAGAAAGGGCAGGCCCCTTGTTTTCAACAGTTTGAGCCTCCACACACACACACACACACACACACACACACACACACACACACACAGTTGTCTCTGACCACCGGGGGAAAAGGGTTCAACGGCGGCGCTACCACGTTAGCCCCGTACTACCGGGTGCCGGTAACGGCTTCTTGGGGGCTTCCGGTGACCGCCGCTCTCGTGGTTATGGAAGCGGTCCAAGGGCTAAAGGGGGGGGTAGCATGCCAGCCACACACACACACACACACACACACACACACCGCTGGACACGGACAGCTCCTCTTTTTTCTTCAGCTACGTCTCCCCCCCCCCCCTCCCCCTCCCTCCTCTCAGCGGTTAGCGGCGGTTTGTAGTTTAGCGTTAGCTAATGCTAGCAGGCTAACGCGCTAGCATTAGCTAACGGCTACAATTACAGTGTGTGTGTGTGTGTGTGTGTTTGTGTTAACTGGAGAAAAAAAAAACGAGAAAAAAAACAACCGGATGTTTAGCAAAGAAGAAGAGAAGCCATGGGGATCTACAAAGACGCTCGTAGCCGTTACCCCCCCAACACACACACACACAAGATGGCTAGACACCAGCGGTTTTAGTATCGTGGTGAAAAAACCGTTGCGAAAAAAAGCCACATTATAAACACAGAGCAGGAAGCAGACATTTTGGGTTTTTTTTTTTTTTTTTACCTGTCAGACGGATTTTGATGCTGGACCCGTTCCTACGGGTCCCTGGATTCGACATCACTCCGGGGAAAAACCGATCGGAACCAACTTCCCGGCGGGGGGTGCCGGTCGGAGACACGGTTTCCCGGCGCGGCGGGAGTGCGGGCGGCGGCTGTGCGGTGTCGCGGTCGTCGTCCTCACGGGCATGGGTGTGTTATTTCATCGCAAAGTCCGCCGTTCCTTCGAAACCTAACAACACGGCCGAACATTTTCGGGCTGGCTCGCGAAAAAAAAAAAAAACGTCGTGACGTCACGTTCTTACGGACGTACGTGCTCGCCCACGTCGGGCCGGCGTGGGTGTGCTCGTGAATAGTTTCTGTTTACCCACCATTATTATTTTTTTTTGGTTGCCTGGTTTTGCAAGAGACATGTCAATTTAATGTGACCACATAACTAAAAAAATAAATAAATTAAATAGTATTGATATATATATATGTATATATGTATATATGTGTGTGTATATATATATATATATATATATATATATATATATATATATATATATATATATATATATATATATATATATATATATATATAAAATGAAAACATTAATTGTAAATAAATAAAAATGGATGTTTATGCTGGTGTGTGGGAAAAAAAAACTATTTTGGCTTAACACATCACTTTTACTCAACTTCTATGAAACAAAAACAGTAAAAAGACAAACTAAAAACAAGAACTCTACACACACACAGATGATGATGATGCAGAGAATGGGCCGGCTGGAGGGACCCTGCAGGGACCCTGCTCCCGAGCAGCATTAGGCTGGCTGGAGGGACCCTGCAGGGACCCTGCTCCCGAGCAGCATTAGGCTGGCTGGAGGGACCCTGCAGGGACCCTGCTCCTGAGCAGCATTAGGCTGGCTGGAGGGACCCTGCTCCTGAGCAGCATTAGGCTGGCTGGAGGGACCCTGCAGGGACCCTGCTCCTGAGCAGAATTAGGGGAGCTGGATTCAGCATTAAACGGCAGAACAATGGGCCCTCTCACAGCCTGTTTACACAGTAAATCCACATGAGTAGCAAAACTAATCGCCGTGACCATACAGAAGCACAAACGCTCAGGAAAGTCTTTTTGGAGTCTTCCAGCAATCAGTGTCTTTTTTTAAATGTGTTGCCTCCTACTTGTTCCCTAAATAGTATAAGCCTTTAAAGTGTTCGCTATACAAGGAAACGAGGGAACAAGTGAACGACTCGGACACATGTTCATGTTCTTTGCGTTATTCTTGCATGTGTTCTTGTGTGTATTCCCAACATACACACTATGTCTGTGCTTCTACATGTGTTTCAATGTATTTGCATGTTTAACTATGTCAACACCACACAGGTGGCTTTGGTAACGCCAAAGACACACACACAGTGTGAGTGTGTGTGATATTCGTAAGTACAGTTGGAACCCATGGGACCAAGTGAGTGTGTTCACAGCTACTTAGAGAATTCCCATTATGGAGACAGACTTAGTATTTAATAATACCTCTAGGCACACACACGCACACACACACACACACACACACACACACACGCAAGCACACACACACTGAGCAAAAGAGAGGCCCAATTAAATTAAGCCTAAATATGAAGTCATTTCCACCACACTATAGTTGGTCAATTGATTCTACAATGCCAACCATGTTTATTTTGCACTGAATTATTTAGATAGATTCCAAAATGGCCAGACAAGCATTAGGGTGAAGAATTCAAGTGAACAATGCTTGTCTTTATTCTTCCAAAGACAAACGGTAATCTCATGAAATGACCCATGGAAATAAACTGGAATCATTTAAAGCTGAATGAAGTGGGAATGCAGAAGACAAAATGTTTTATTCATGGACATTTTAACCACAGATCTACATCTGCGTGTGTGCGTGTGTGTGAGAGAGTCTGCGTTTGTCCGTATGTGAGTGTATGTGTATGTGTGAGAGAGAGATTCTGCATTTGTGCATGTGAGAGAGAGAGAGAGAGAGAGAGAGAGAGAGAGAGAGAGAGAGAGAGAGAGAGAGAGACAGAGACAGAGACAGAGACACAGAGAGACAGAGAGAGAGAGAAGCCTAGCCAGTAGCGTATGTCTATCTTCATTAGGGCCCTACTTTGGGAACAGCTGCTTCAGTCCCTGCAGAGCACTGAGGCTCCTCATCAACTCACCCAGGGCCCACAACCACACACACACCCATCAAATCAACAATAAAATGCAAATAGAAAATCAGATATATTCACAGCTCCATGTGAAAAATATAAATTGGGCACAATCAAGTGAGTGTTTCTACACAGGCCAGAATCTAGTTCTTATGTTGTCTAAAAAGAAACCCACTAAAATCAAAAAAAATACAAAAATATCAATATCCAAAAACAGCACAAATACATCAATGAATGACTGTGCTGGCCCTGGATTGCTAGTTACGTGCCAGGCGACTATGTTTACTTACAACTGTTCCAGATCTTGACTCATCTTTCGTAATAATTATGTGTAATGCCCTGCCCTGTTTCACTGCAGTCCTACACACTATGCAGTCCTGTCATACTTCTGCCTCTTCGTCACAAGACAGAAAACTGCTGGGGGACAATCGGCGCTTTATATACTGTACATGTTAAGCAATGAACAAAATATATAAATATAAATATCTAAATATGTATATAAATATAAAATATAGATAAATATAAATATCTAAATATTTATATAAATATGAAATAAGAATAAATATATATTTATATTTATATGAATACAATTATAACACACTGATATGCTGAATGAGTCATACTGATCTATTAAAAAACAACAATTAAAAAATGGCTTGGAGGTGACCGTGGGGGCGACTTTGCCACGAGGGAGTTCAGAACAAGGCTTGGCTTGAGGAGGATCCCACAATGTGTGAAGAATGAAGTTGGGAGAGTAGGAAATAAAATCCAAAAGTTATATTTATAAATATGTTTTTCATTTCAGTGGCCTCGCTTGCCCCCTCCACACTCTTGAGAGAAGGGAGAGCGCGAGAGAGAGAAAGAGAGAGAGAAAGAGAGAGAGAGAGGGAGAGGGAGAGGGAAAATAAGTGGATGGAAGCAGAAGATTGGGGAGATGAATTTGAAGGCGTGGATGGATTGCAGTGACGGAGCTAGAGAATGATGCGGTGAGAGAGGAAGATAGCCGGGGCTTGGAGGACGGCTTCCCAGGGAACCCTATTTGGTTACGGGTCTAAGAGAAGAATTCCCAAATCCCGGCCCATCAAGTGCTCTGAGCGCACACGTCGGAGTGATGAGAAGGAACGAGACCTTGGGGTGATGGCTGGTTTTAAAGTCATGACCATATCAGGACAGAGAAAGGTTGGTATATAACGGCTTGGCAAACCCCCGTTCAATCACACAGCCACTGATATTGCCCTCCAGAGCGTACGTCTACCTTCCTGCATCGGTGAGTAGGTGAAGAACATTCGCCAAAACCCAGCTTGCCTCACACATGAGGATCATAGGAAGGCACATTAAAGGGCCTATTTTCACGAGTCTTATGAGAATTATGTGATAAATAATGCTGAGTGCTGCAAAGCCATATATGTGTAGAATGCATCCCCATACCAATTTTGAAATCATTTGATTTGACCCGCTATAAACAAGATGTCTAGGACTGTATGGGAGTACCCTGCTCTTTATTAGCAACAGCAACGTTTTGTGTGTGTGTCAATGTGTCTGTATTGTGTGTGTGTGTGTGTGGTTGTGAATTTGTCCCTAAGACCCCCTCAACAGCAGCCAACGGGGTTAAGTGGGGAAAGCGAATCGGCCGGTCATTCACTTTGGTGTGTGTGTGTGTGTGTCTGTGGTAGCAGCAGTCATGCCAGCTGCCTATAAAGGAGAATGTGGGGATGAGGTGGACCCGATGCCCTTTCTCGTTCCCTCCGAGAAAGAGCGCATGGACGCCATCAACAAACCGTATGACATCAAGCGCTCCTGCTGGGTCAGGGACGAGAAGGAGGCCTTCATTGCGGGGGAGATTCAGTCGGAGGACGGGGACAAAGTCAACGTCAAGACCAGCAAGAACACGGTGAGACACGTGGCGTCTCTGTCCGTTTCTTCCCCACGTAGTAGTCACTTCATTTGTTGTACCTCTCATTTGTGTTGAATAGCAACTCCAGAATAGCAAATCTGGCATTTCCAACTTTGGATTTAGGATCCTGATCATTTTCTTCATAACATGACTAACCACAACTAGATATTAAATGTAGACCTATATTACATATTGCCATTACTTGAACTAAAAGCTAGAAACTGTTTTTCTCATCACGGCACACTCACTGTGATACAGCAATAGCCAGGACGCCTGTAATGACACCGAAAAAAATGCCGATGGTTATGAGAATGATAAAGATGACACGAGGTGAGATGAGAAAGTGTCATTGTTTTCTTTCTTCAGACGGTGGCAGTGAAAAAGGACGACATTCAACAGATGAACCCTCCTAAGTTCTTCCAAGCTAGCGACATGGCCAACCTCACCATCCTCAACGAGGCGAGCGTCATGGAGAACCTGCGCAGCCGCTACGTTAACATGAGGATCTACGTAAGGCTCGCTGCTCGATTCAACTCACCGCAACTTTGTTGGGCTGTGTAGTACTTCCAACATGAATCTGGCTTTAATATTGTTTGCCGAATTGTTATACAACAATATTGCTTTTTTAAAATGTATTATTAATTATTATTTATTTATTTATTTATTAGGATATCTTCAAATTATAGAAATGTTACTGTATGCATAAACATGTAAATAGACTATGTACAATACTCCAATACAATGCAATGCAATATTGGAGTATACAGCCTAGTGGACAGCGTGGGATGACCTTAACGTTAAACTTATCATACAACTGGAACAACTTTCTGCTTTAATATTCGGTGCTAAAGACAAGCAAGCACAATTGTCGGAGGCCGCTGTCTAAGGTCCCGCCTACCTCTCTGTTTCAGACGTATTCAGGCCTCTTCTGCGTCACCATCAACCCCTACCAGTGGCTGCCCATCTACGGGGCCAAGGTGGCCCAGATGTACAAGGGGAAGAAGCGTAACGAAGTTCCCCCTCACCTCTTCTCCGTCTCGGACAACGCCTACCACGACATGATGATGGGTGAGGACGAGTGGTGGTGGTGGTGGTGGTGGTGGTGGGGGTGGGGGTGAGGGTGAGGGTGAGGGTGTCGATGGTGGGAATGATGGTGGTTGTGTGGTTGTGTGGTGGATGTGGTGATAACCATGTTTCAATGTGGAGAGAATGGCGGTAGGTCACACAGATTCTGTCAGTTTCTTTTCTTTTTCAAGTCCCGCCTACAAAGATGCTGATTGGCTCGGGAAAAATTCATACCAAGTACAAGCAACTGACACCGGGCCCTGAATCGCAGAACATTGTAGGGGTGGAAGCAGGCATGGTAGAACTGGAAGACATAGCATAACAAATTAGTTAAGAGTGCTGTGATCCAGAAATACTTTAAAGCGGTGATGTGGTCTCAGGGGAGGGGAGACACCTGCTGCCTGCGGGCTGGTAGCGCTGACAGCCTCGCTGCTGGGAGAGGCTCAGGAACGTCAACACGTCTGTGATCCGCTCAGGGGGGAAAACAACACAATTAGCCTGATGCTTCTTTAATGGTCCCTCTCCTCCTAGTCTCCTGCTCTGCTCCCCTCTCCTCCCTCTCATCTCTCCTCCTCTCTTCTCTCCCCTCCCGTTTCACCCCTTTCCTGATTATTTCTCCTTCTATCTTCTCATCACCTCTGCTCTCTCCTCGCTACAGAGCAAGAGAACCAGTCAATGCTGATCACGTAAGGGCTGTTTCTATGTATTCAATATACAATTATATATATATATATATATATATATATATATATATATATATATATATATAGTCCAGCAGTTGAAAGAATTCAATAAGATAATAAACATAATACATAATTGCATTGGATGTTTTGTCACTTTTTCAATTAAATAATAATTCTTCGCATTCAGTGAAATTATCTTTAAAATGTCTTACTTAGTTATCCTAATGATGACTTTCTGGTTTTCCTTCCTTCAGTGGAGAATCTGGTGCCGGCAAGACTGAGAACACAAAGAAGGTGATCCAGTACTTTGCCAACGTCGGAGCGTCAGGGTGCAAAGCCCCAGACGCCAAGGTAACAACGATCTGGATACAGATCACTTTGTTGCTGCTGCTCTCACAGCACACAGTGGTTGAAGCTTGATGTGTGTGTGTGTGTGTGTACCAGGGATCTCTTGAGGACCAGATCATCCAGGCTAACCCAGTGCTCGAGGCATTTGGTAACGCCAAGACCACCAGGAACAACAACTCCTCTCGATTTGTAAGAGCACACTCACACGCACGTGCGTGCACACACACAAACACACTCACACACACATGTAAATGGAACGCAAAAACACACCCACCCCTTCACCGTCTCCACATGCCGCTTCTGCTCCTGGTAAACTTCACCCTCCAGCTCCTTGATCTGCAGCACGCACAAACACACGCACACACACACACACGCACACAAACTCACAAACACAGACACACTATTTAATAACATTTTGCCCTGTCAAATTCCAGCGAAAAACATGACCACATGATATTAAAATGTCCAGAATGTGTTTTGATTAGTCCAGAGCCCTCTAAACAACATGGTTCTTAAGCACATCTCTCTCTGTCTGCGTTCCAGGGAAAGTTTATTCGCATCCACTTTGGTCCGACAGCCAAGCTGGCCGGTGCTGACATTGAAAGCTGTGAGTGGGCATTTTTTTCTCCCTCTTTCTCATTAGTGCTGTACTATTTGGTAAACATCATCTAGCTCTACATAGAAATGACAAGTATACAATAGCTCTATGGAGAGCCAAGAGTAATATATATTTAATGTGACTGTGAGCTCTGGGGTCATATCATTGAAACAAAGTCTGTTGGGAGGGCTTCTGTCTTTATCGAAACCTATTGATTGCGTGTGTGTGTGTGTACGTGTGTGTGCACGTGTGTGTGCTTGTGTATGTCTATATTTGTGTGCGCATGTGTGTGTGAATGTGTGTATGTGTGAGTGAATGTGTGTGTGTGTGTGTGTGTGTGTATGTGTGCTGATATGTGTGTGCTTGTATACCTATGTGTGTGTGTGTGTGTGTGTGCCTGCCTGCGTGCGTGTGGTTGTTTTGATCAGACCTCCTGGAGAAGTCCAGAGTGATTTCCCAACAGGCCGCAGAGAGAGGATATCACATCTTCTACCAACTGCTGTCTGGGAGGAAGCCAGAGCTCATAGGTGAGACAGAGACAGGGCGCAGGCGTTGTGAGTAAAGTGCCGCGATAAGCCACCACCACGGCAGTCTGAACACAAATGAGAGATAATCCTATCGCCGCCAGAGGAATATCAGGGCTCTCCAAGCAACTCCGAGACTCCCGGGTACCTTCAAGCATTTTGGTGAAAAGAAATACAATAACATCGAAACTCCATCCCCTTTATGAACAAGACACATAATACAACTACCATGGGGCATTTTAGCAGTGGATGCAATCATCCTCACAGCGGTTGGCTTGTGGTCATGACGGGTGATTGCATTAAACTTGATAAATAATTAGATGGTATTGTTTACATCCATATAAAAATGGTGTTTAGCTGTATGCCATTCATGGTATACAGAGGGGATTAATCCAACACTATAGGTGTATATATGACCTCCTATCCCTTCATTGAGATTCACAGTTCGATGTATAGAGGACATGACCTACAGCAGTGGTTCTCAAATGGGGGTAAGCGTTCCCCTAGGGGTACTTTGAAGGATTGCAGGGGGTAAAAAGAAAATGTAAATGTTGAGTGTATCTAAATACTAACAGGTTCTGTACATTTTTCCAATGAATGACAAAAATCATTGTGTGAATTGTGTGTGCATGTGTGTGTGACTGTGTGTGTGTGTGTGTGTGTGTGTGTGTGTGTGAATGTTGTTTAAAAAGGACACTTTAAAAAACGCACAAATACACATCAATGAATGACTGTGCTGGCCCTGGATTGCTAGTTACGTGCCAGGCGACTATGTCTACTTACAACTGTTCCAGATCTTGACTCATCTTTCGTAATAATTATGTGTAATGCCCTGCCCTGTTTCACTGCAGTCTTACATACTACACAGTCCTGTCATACTTCTGCCTCTTCGTCACAAGACAGAAAACTGCTGCTGTTAAGCAATGAACAAAATATATAAATATTTATATCTAAATATTTATATAAATATAAAATATAGATACTTATAAATATCTAAATATGTATATAAATATAAAATAAGAATACATATATATTTATATTTATATGAATACAAATATAACACACTGATATACTGAATGAGTCATACTGATCTATTAAAAAACAACAGTTAAAAAATGGCTTGGAGGTGACCGTGGAGGCGACTTTGCCGCGACAGACTTCAGAACAAGGTTTCGCTTGAGGAGGATCCCACAATGTGTGAAAGCGAAGCCCATGTTTTTCACTAAACCATAAGTATTTGCACCACCCATTTAATGTTCATGTTCATACATCATTTATCTTAATTTAAAAATGTCTTGGCTGAAAAAATATCTTGGGAGGGGGCACCTTGGTGAGAACCATTGGATTGGTCTAAAGAAGAACGCTATATGTTTTTTAACCCGCTCTCCAGAGGCGCTGCTCCTGAGCCCCGACCCCAAGCAGTATGTGTGGGTGTGCCAGGGAGTCACCAAGGTGGACAACATGGACGACGGAGAGGAGCTCATGCTCACCGACGTAGGACGGCATTATTTTAACACACACACACACACACACACTTATAGCGTTGGAATTTCAAGAACAGACCCCCCAATCACACGATAATGCATGTGATGCATGGCTGTGTGACTATGGCAGTACAATATTGTCAAGTCACTGGATGGCGCTGTAGAGGCTTTTTGGGGTAACATGAAAGTACCACAACTGCCCCAACTGCCGTTCTATTCATGTTAGTACCGTCTTTCTTCCTTTCCGTGTCTGTGTGTGTGCACATGGCCATCCATGCACGCCACAGGAAGCCTTTGATGTCCTTGGCTTCACTCTGGAAGAGAAGATGAGTGTGTACAAGTTGACCGGAGGCATCATGCACTTTGGGAACATGAAGTTCAAACAGAAAGCCAGAGAGGAGCAGGCTGACGTTGACTCCACTGAGGGTACAAAGAGCCCCCTTTCCATCTCGTTCTGTCTGTCTCCCTCTTGATCTCTCATGACGCTCTGTGTCTTTTCCATCTCTTTCCATCTCTCTTGCTATGTTTCCCTCTCCCTCTCTCCCTCCATCCCTCCCTCTCGGGCTCCCTCACTCTGACTTTCTGGCCCCTATCTATATCGCTCTCTCCATCTTCATCTATCTCTCCCCTATCCCCCCCCTCCCATCTTAATCTGTCCCTCCCTCCCTCCCTCCCTCCCTCCCTCCCTCCCTCCCTCCCTCCCTCCCTCCCTCTGGTGTCCACTTACTTTGTGCACTCTTTCTCTTTCTTTTCCCCACTTTCTCCCTGTTCTGTCCCTACTGCCTGCAGTGGCTGACAAAGTGGCCCACCTCATGGCCATCAACTCTGGGGAGCTGCAGAAGGGCATCACCCGGCCCCGGGTCAAAGTTGGCAATGAGTTTGTGACCAAAGGTATTTCCTACTTGATATAGGAACATAATACACGCTTTACACAAAGGAACCTGAGACCTTTAAACACACTTGGCAAATTTGGGTGCCAAGAAAAGCAAAATGTCATTATTATTATTATTATTATTGTTATTGTTATTATTATTATTATTATTATTATTATTATTATTATTATTATTATTATTATTATTATTATTATTAACTTACCGTACACTGGTAACCAGGTCAGAACCAGGACCAGTGTGTGTACTCCATCGGCGCGCTGGCCAAGGCCGTGTACGACCGCATGTTCAAGTGGATGGTGACCCGCATCAACAGGACCCTGGACACCAAGATGCAGCGGCAGTTCTTCATAGGAGTACTGGACATCGCTGGCTTTGAGATCTTTGAGGTAGGAGACACAAAGACAGACAGAAATACAGATACATACAGTGATAGATAAGTACAGTAGATACAAAGATACATACAGTGATAAATAAGTACAGTAGATAGATAGGTACCATATATAGATAGGTACAGTAGATAGATAAATAGGTACAGATAGATAGGTACTGTAGATTGATATGTACAGTAGATATGTAGGTACCGTATATAACTAGATAGGTACAGTAGATAGATTGGTAGGTACAGTAGATAGATAGAAACAGTAGATAGATATATAGATACAGTAGATAGATAGATAGATAGATAGATAGATAGGTACAGTAGATAGGTACAGTAGATAGATACAGTAGATAGGTACAGTAGATACAAATATTGGTACAGTGTATAGCTAGGTACAGTAGGTACAGTAGATAGATAGGTACATAAATGAGCTAAATTTTACTATCTGATATTTAAACAAATCTCTAATCATCTCTCTCTCTCTCTGTGTCTCTCGTCCAGTTCAACAGCTTTGAGCAGCTGTGTATCAACTTCACCAATGAGAAGCTGCAGCAGTTCTTCAACCACCACATGTTTGTGCTGGAGCAGGAGGAGTACAGGAAGGAGGGCATCGACTGGGTCTTCATCGACTTCGGTCTGGACCTACAGGCCTGCATCGAGCTCTTGGAGAAGGTAATGTCACGCACACATGCACACATGCAAACCCACACACACTCACATTGCGATGAAGGTGGAGGCGAAGAAATGCATAGGCCTACATAGCAGCAAAGAATCGCATACATAGCAGCACATCTGGGAAATAACACACACGCCGGCACACATGCATGTACACACACACACACACACACACACACACACACACACACACACAACAATAGAGGTGGAGGTGAAAAGTTGCATACAGAGCACATGGGAAATAAAACACACACGCACACACGCACACTATTTAGCTTCTTATCTCGTCCTCACTCTCGCTCTCTCCACTCTGTCTCTGTGTCTCTCCACCCTCCCCACCACCAGCCTATGGGTATCTTCTCCATCCTGGAGGAGCAGTGTGTGTTCCCCAAGGCGACAGACGCTACGTTCAAGGCGGCGCTGTACGAAAACCACGTGGGCAAGTCTGCCAACTTCCTGAAACCCAAGGGCGGGAGGAAGGGAGCCGAGGCCCACTTTGAGCTGGTGCACTACGCTGGAACGGTGAGGATGCTTTATAGTCATTTTGGGGTGAATTTTCATCGCCAAAACATCCAGTGCTCTGTAAAAAAGGAAAATAAGATACAACTACACAAGGTGACTGTAGAAGGTGAATTGGACAGCAGAAACATAGACAGCTTATATTGTTTTCTAGGCCCAAATGACCTACAAAACAGACCTTACACCTCTGACTTATTACACTGGCCTAAGATGTTTTACATTGACCTAAGGTTAATTACAGTTTGTTTGGTTGTGGCTGTTTTAGGTGGGCTACAACATCGGCAACTGGCTGGAAAAGAACAAGGACCCCCTGAACGAGACGGTGATGGGCCTGTTCCAGAAGTCCTCCATGCCCCTGCTGGCTGTGCTCTTCAAAGAGGAGGAGGCCGCGGCAAGCAGTAAGAAACAGAAGAAGGGCTCCTCCTTCCAGACAGTCTCCAACTTCTACAGGGTGAGGCTGCGCACACACACACACACACACACACACACACACACACACACACCAAAATCCTGGAGGTGGTAAACGTTGTTATAATTAAATTCAAAAGGGAGTTTGACAGAGTGTGTCTAGTTTAGCTCCTTTATCAAATTTTGTAATTCTCAGAAAAGAGGCCTAGCTGGCGCACCTCAATCGGGCCCCTTTGTAAACATACGTATTTGTCTTTCCACTTTCCCTCACAACAGGAGCAACTGAATAAGCTAATGAGCACATTGAGGAGCACAGCCCCTCATTTTGTCCGCTGCATCATACCCAATGAGTTCAAGAAGCCAGGTAAGCCACCCAAACAGCTGGTCCGCTGCTCCCACAACATGATGATAGTTAGTATATTATCAATCTCTCTGCCTCTGAACAGAATAATGTTATGTTTTTAGAACCAAAAATATTACAAAAAAAACACAACTGTATAGTTTCTCCCTTCATGCATAGGCCAACTAGCTAGCAAGTAGTATTGTTCTAGCATCAGCATAGGACGTCTGGCAGTGAAGTGTTTGACGCCATTCATTGGTTCATCTCTGAACAAGTTCCTATTGCTTGATTTAACAGGTGAGAGAGCCTTTAAAATGTATTGGATGGATGGATCGCTGAATGGTGGTGGTGGTGGTGGTGTTTGTAGGGTGTTTGTGTGCCTGGCTATAGTCTCTGTTTGGCTGCCTCACCCACTCTGTTTAATTCTGTTTAATTCTGTTCAGCTGTAACCGACAACCATCTGATCCTGCACCAGCTCGCTTGCAACGGTGTGTTGGAAGGCATCCGTATCTGCAGGAAAGGTTTCCCCAACAGATTACAATACCCAGAATTCAAACAGAGGTATGGCGCTATCTTTATCGATCCAAGTGTCCTTTAAGAAAGTGTAAACTTTCACTGATGAAAGTAATTTCATATTCACATTTAACACAATGTGATTTCAGTTACAACATAATGCTTCGACTGAAATCCAACACACATTTAGTTACTACATAAACAAATCAAATGGATGAGAAGATATGAAAATTGAATTGAAGAACAGGTTTTATTCATAAAAAGGTTACAAGAAATCACAGTACATGAATGGACAAAGGACAACAATTTGTGCAACTGCTATATATATATATATATATATATATATATATATATATATATATATATATATATGGCTCACTTATAACAAACAGGGTTAATGATCAGTGGAGCCTCGCCACAGTAGCAGCCAAGCAAGGGCCACAGTTTCTCATTGAAATTGCAGCCAGTGAAAGAGTAAAGCAGAGCTGCGGTTTCGGCATCATAAAAACAGACCTGTTGTCCCTCATAGTCCAAAAACACCCCAATCCTCTGGGGCTTCATCTTCAGCCTGACGGTGGTGATGTTCTCAGCCCTCGCTGAATAATCTCCTCCAGTCAGACGGAACAACCAGAAGTTGTGTGGCTGTCTATCATCTTTCCTGTTCATGGACCCCCGCGCTACTCCAATGCTCCAGCTTGTGCTCCCTGCAACCTGAACTTCATAATAAGACTTGCCAGCAGAGAAGCCCTCTTTTCCAAAGACACACTGGAAGAAGATGAATCTTTTAGGATTGTTGGGAAGCGTTATATTTTGTTTTGTGACCCTCACATTCCTCCTGTCCTCGGACAACCTAAGCTCAGGATGCGCCGTGTCTGGGTCCAGGGTCACATCTGTCAAGTAGCGCTGGCGGATCTTGTTCAGCTTCTCCTCATCTAGCTTCTTGACTTTCGCATCCACCGCCCTTCTCATCTGATCTACCGCTCCTTGGATGATCCCCACCACGTCCACTTCAATGGCCTCTCTGGCCCAGTCGCACACCTCGGGCACAGTGGAGACCGAAGGAAACCTCTGGAAGAGGCGAAGGTTGTCCCCCATGCGTAGGAGCTCCTCTAACTCACCATCCTTCACCTGGAGCACAGAGATTTCCTGCTGCGCCTTTGCGATGACTTCCTTTTGGTCAGCTGCTCTCTTTCTGGACTTCAACAGGCCGACTGCTTCTGCTTGTCTTCTCTGGGCAGAGCTGACTATAGCCATGAAGATCTCAGCAGCGTCGGCAATCCCCATCTCTACCGCCGTGTTATTTTCATCCACAGACGCCTTGATCTGACCAATGTCCTGCCGACGCTCTTGAATCATCCGCTGCACTTCAGCCTTTTTGCCGGCCAGCTGAATTTTGAGCTCTTCACACATGCTCTCCAATGGGACCGTAACATGAGCCTTGTGATCCGTTTGGAGACATTCAATGCAGATGCAAGCCTGGTCGCTCTTACAGAAGATCTCCAGCACATTGCCGTGCTTCTCGCACGTTCTCTTGCCGAGCTTCACCACAGGGTCCATCAGCTTGTGGGTCCTCCACTCTGGGACCTTCTGGTGAGGCTTCGAGTGGGTCTCGTTGTTGTAAATGCCACAAGTGGATTCCACCTCAACAGGTTTTATTTTAAACTGGGATGCAAACTCAGAGAGCAAAGTATTAACAGGCACATCTGGTTGTCTGTCAAACAGCTTCGTACACACTGGGCAGGAGAAACCACTCGGTATGGCTTTAGCCCAGTATGTGGTGATGCAATCCTTGCAGAAATTGTGACCGCATGGAAGGGTTGTGGGATGACTGAAGATTTGCAGACAGATGGAACAGAAGAGCTGCTCCTCAGATAGGAGAATGCTAGCTGAGGTCATATCTGAAAAAGATTAGGAGGAGAGAATGAGGCGATCAGTAGTGGAAGAGAGGAACGTAGAGCGATGGTGACATACTTAATAGAAAATGCTAGACAAAAACATCAGATCTTTTGGTTATTAAATTGGAGATTTCATCAATAAGAAAATCATAAATATATGCAGTCCTACTTTAACCAGATAGTAGGAAGTGTAGCGTAGTAAGGAGTACTTAATTTAGTAATGTATCGTAGAACCACTCTATAAAATGGAGAAATTGATATATTTGGTTAAATCAACCAGTCTATAATCTGAGTGAATTTTTAAAACGGATTGACCAGACTTTATAGAGATATAATGAATTTAATGAAAGATAAATGAGGATATATAAGATTATATATAATAAGATATATAATACAATAATTAATATAATTTAATCTATCTGAAGCAGAAATTCTTGTCCAAAATCAGTGATTCTATGATCCGTCAACCACAAGCACAACTTCCTCCTTAGATTATCATTACATTTATATACACAATTAAAGGGGTGCGATTAAAATGAATAAATGATCGGGGGTAAGTAAATAAAAACAAACAAAACAACAAAAACCTAAACCTAAACAAACATAAAACTTAATATGGGAGATTTGGACAGGAGAACTGAACGTAAGCCTCCTAAACCCTAACTTGATAGACTGTAGTAAACACTAACTTTAATAGCTGTTTTAAAATGTAAATTGACAATGTTGCCTAACCTATAAACTAAGTTTGAATCAAATTCTGTCACACGCTCTGGAGACTTTGGGCCCGGCGTGGTTGTCGGTTCCCTGGACCGGTCAGACCTCCCCAGTCCCAGCAGCATTTACCGGTCAGACCTCCCCGGTCCCAGCAGCATTTACCGGTCAGACCTCCCCGGTCCCAGCAGCATTTACCGGTCAGACCTCCCTGGTCCCAGACCGGTCCGGGGACGGTAAGTTGGATCAAGCCAGCAGGTGGTCGCGGCCCGAAACCAACTGCTGTCGTCCCTTAGCACTAACTCCAATGTGGAGTCATCGTCTCTAGGAGACAGCCGTCCCGAGGTTTTTGCTTCTCTTAACTTTGTAAACCTTACAGATGTTTTGGTCGACTAGTTGATCCTTTAGCACATGGTATAAAAGATACTCAAACTGTAGTTTAATAACTTATGATAAACTTCAGGTTTCACCTGAACTGGTTTGAACTTTTTCTCAAAGAGAGCTTGAAAGAGGACAAGACAATGACTGTCTGACCTTTAAAGGCCTAATGAAGAGACACTGCCTTTCCCTAGTGTATTACGAGCTGGACTTACCGTTAGACAACGCCTCCACACATAATAAAGTACAGAAGAACATTAAATTATATCAGATATCATGAAAAGAAAAAAAATCGATTGTCATCTTATTCATTTTTTAAGCATGACTTGACTTAATTACATGGTTAAGATGCATTAAAAAAAATACCTGAAACTATAGATGATTGTCTCAGAATGTGTGACACAAACATCTTGTTCTGTTAAAACAAGAAGCTTTGCGTGTATGTGAATAAAACCGTTAGGTGTGACCACGTGGGACCAGAATGTGGACCATCTAGTGTGGGAGGTTGAGGGACTCTCTGAGGGATCAGGTCTGCCCATGCTAATGGACCTTAAGCGATTGATGACACGGCCAATCAAAGTCACTTCATACATCAACGTTAGAAAGAAAATCAGCAAACACATACCTGCGTGTGAGTCTGCAGTGTACTGCTCAATGGAAACGGCCGGTGTTGCTGGGTTAGCTGAGTGTAGGTGGATCATTTCAGTGAAAATGAATGACGGTAGGTTTCAGTTCAGCAAAATGAAAACCCATTTGGTTCCTCCCCCTTTCTGTTCTTGGAAATAGAAGATGAAGTGCAACAGCATTAATGAGGAAATACCTATATTTTGGGTCCATTTCTTTGTGTGTTTTGTTTCGGTTTGCAATTGTATTTTTCAATCTACTAATGCAAAATGCAATTCTTCAAACTGCATTATAACTTTGGTAACACTAGATTAGGGACCACATATTCACCATTAACTAGTTGCTTATTCGCATATGCATATTTGTAGCATATTAGCTCTTTATTAGTATATATTATAAAGCACTTATTAATGCCTTATTCTGCATGACCATGTTCAACAACTACGAGGCCATTAACTAAGAGTTTTCCCTCAATAACCTCCTTATTACAACTTATTGATAGGAAGTAAGGAAATTGTTGTTCTATTCTCATGTAACAAAACACAAAACTACAAGTGTTAATAGTGTCCAAATTAAGTCTTTCTAACTCAGAATATGTTCCCCATTCTAAAGTGAGGTCTTGCTCATCACTAATATACTAGTATTTTGACACTTATTAATCCACACAGGATCCCTTTTCTAAAGTTGCCTCCTCTTCACACTTAGTTAATGGTGAATATGTGAATATGTGGTCCCTTATCTAAAGCGTTACCGTAACTTTTAGTCTGCAGCTAGATTGAAGATGATAAATATATGTTGCACACTTAGATATAAAAAGTAAGCGTAATGTCAGATCGACATCTCTCGCACACATATCATTTACGATGACGTTTTTATTATTGGTCTCATATATCTGTTAAATAATTAGAAACAGTGGATGTTTTACTATAGATTACAAATAGAGATTACATGATTTCAAATAATTTGGACAAACTTGATGGCTGCAGTGAAAAAGATAGGTCTAGTGCAGGAGTAAAAAAAAAAAGAGTCAACATTCATATTTCATGATTTTCATTTGTTTGTCATGTAGGCTGAGCTATATCAGTGGTACCTAAAACAATCTTTTTTATTTGATCTTGACCATTCAACATTTATCTCCATCCACATCCACCTCCTTCCTTGCCCACTTTATTTGTATCCCTAATCTCTTCTCTCCTCACCTCGCCTCCTGCCGTCTCCCAGGTACCACATCCTCAACCCCAACGTCATCCCCAAGGGATTCGTGGACAACAAGAAGGCGTCGGAGCTCATCCTCAAATCTATCAGCCTCGAAGACAGCGAGTACCGCATTGGGCACACCAAGGTGCATGACCGCTGCTGCCCCTCCATCAATAGCCATAGACTTACCAACAACAACAAGCTACATAGCTACATAGACAGCTACACTGAAAGCTACATTGACAGCTACATTGAAAGTAAAATATGAACTAATCCATCGAGGTTTGTTGCTGTTCCCAGATTACTAAACTTTACTAAACCTGCAGGGTCTGACCCCCATACAGGGCCATCACAGTTTCACATGAGGGGTCACGAGACATGTAGTAATTATGCAATGCAGTGTAATAGTTACAAAACCACTATAGCAATCTCCCTAAAGTTTAAACAGTAGCGTTAGTGAGATCGCTAATTACGCTATCACATATTTCAAGTGACCTTTAAATCAATCCCCTTTTTCCCTCTCTCACTGCATTCCCTTCTCTCTCCGCTATTTTTAATCTTCCTCGTCCTCTTCATCATTCAACCCCCCCTCCCCCCGCAGGTGTTCTTCCGCGCGGGTGTCCTGGCCAGGCTGGAGGATCTGCGTGACGAGCGCCTGGCTAAGATCATGACTTTGTTCCAGGCCCGCCTGCGAGGAGTGCTGATGAGGATCGAGTTCCAGAAGATGCTGGATAGACGGTCAGTGTGTGTGTGTGTGTGTGTGTGTGTGTGTGTGTGTGTGTGTGTGTGTCTCACACATGTGACTGTGTGTTATGTGTGTGTGGTTCTCATTTTGTGTGTGTGTGTGTGTGTGTGAATGTGTGTGTGTTTGATTGGTGATTGAATGTGTGTGTGTGTGTGTAAATTATTGTTTGTGTAATTTAGTGTGTGTTTTGTGTTTTGTGTGTACACATGGCAGGACGCAAGAGTGCATTTGCACTATTGTATTCTTTACTTGAACATATCATAAGCCGTCCTCTGTATGTGATGCAGGATTGCATTAATGGCCATCCAGCGCAATGTGAGGAAGTTCCTTCAGCTGCGCTACTGGGGCTGGTGGAAACTCTACACCAAGGTGAGTCACTTTTATTATAATGCTCTGTCTCTCTATCTCTGTCTCTGTCTGTCTGTCTGTCTGTCTGTCTGTCTCTCTCTCTCTCTCTCTCTCTCTCTCTCTCCTCTCTTTGTTCTTTCTTTCTATCTTTCTTTTTATTTTTGGTCTTTCTTTTTATTCTTTCTGTCTGTCTTTCTGTCTTCCTCTCTCTCGCACACTCTCTCTCTCTCGCACACACACACACACACACACACACACACACACACACACACACACACACACACACACACACACACACACACACACACACACACACGCACACACACACACACACACTCTCCCTCTGTCACCATTCATTGCTTTACTCTTCTCTACTCACCCATCAACACCACAACATTTATAATGGTCGCCGTCACCACTGCCCCACCCTGCAGGTGAAGCCTCTGCTGATGGTGGCGCGGCAGGAGGACGCCTTCAAGGAGAAGGAGGAGGAGCTGAAGGCGGCGCTGGAGAAGACGGCCGAGCTCGAGGTCAAGATCCGAGACCTGGAGGGCAAGGCGGTGACCCTGTCACAGGAGAAGAGCGACCTGGCCATGGCGCTGGCGGCTGTGAGCCCACGCACGCATGCTCCACCACGCACTCAGGATGTGGACACACACACACACACTGACGCACACACACATATTCCTATTTTGAATGTTTTTATTAATATTTTG
Organism: Merluccius polli; assembly: GCA_030340625.1. Lineage (NCBI taxonomy): Eukaryota > Metazoa > Chordata > Actinopteri > Gadiformes > Merlucciidae > Merluccius > Merluccius polli. Next base: position 73,941 of record JAOPHQ010006265.1, read on the forward strand.
TATCATTATTTGTGGCCTCCTGATGACATTGCATTGACAAAACCGAAGATATCATAATATGATCAATTGTGTTCAACCGATGTGTGTGTGTATGTGTGTGTGTGTGTGTGTGTGTGTGTGCGTGCGTGTGCATGCGTGTGTGTGTCTACAGGAGCAGGATGTGTTGGGTGATGCGGAGGAGCGTTGCACTCAGCTGATGCGTCAGAAAGGCCAGCTAGAAGAGTCGGTGCAGGTACCATCACATCACTCACTTACTCTCAATAAAGTGTCAGGAAAATGTTTGTGTTTTTCACTTTACTCCTGCTTTGTTTCCGCTCTGTTTCGAGTGTTTGTCTATCCATTTGGCACCTACTGCACTAGTCCAAACCAACCCTCTACAGTGTTCCTTCTCAAGGTTTCTCTCCTTGGATCTGGGGAGGTTTTCCTCACCCTTCAGAGGGCTCAGGGTGAGGGGGTGTCGTACAATGTGAAGCCCTTTGAGAAACTGTGATTAAGGGCTATACAAAAATGACTTGACTTAGCTCATACTTAAAAGTTAAGTCTTTATTTGTATATATAAGTTTCAGTTTCTGATTACTGTCTCAGGTTTCATATGCCAGCCTGCATTCAGTTGACTCAGATCCTACCGCCCAATGTGGGCGAGGGGAAACTCCAAGACCAAGTGGGGAAAAGTTGAGATGGTGGACACACAATAAAGAGGCATCCATCTTCTAGTATAGCTTGGTGCTATTGGCAAGGGCTGCAACTAATGATTATTTTCATTGTTGATTCATCTAACGATTATTTTGTCGAATCGATGAATCATTCTGTCTAGAAAATGTTATAACATAAATAACAGGAAATGCCTATCGCAAGTTACCAGAGTTTTATATCTTTTATAGCTTTATCTGACAAGCAGCCATTTTTTAATGACCCATGAACTAAATATTAGAATTTCTGAAGCATTAACGAGCAAATCTTTGTTATATGTACTTGATAAATTACTTAAAAGATTAATCGATTATCAAAATAACATTTGATTCATTTTCTGTCTCTCGACTAATCGATTAATCGACTAATTGTTGCAGCTCTACTACAGGGTCAATGGTCTTTATTTAGTATTTAATCGTGAGATGATTTGTTATTACGGGGAGAGATTGCTGTGTTTGAAACTGCCACAGCGTTTCTCATGTGAGACGTGGCTAAACAAAGTTTAGGTAGCCTAGGTAACAGTATATTTTCGTTCATTTAGGATTTGACAGTACTACAACACTCTTGAGTCCTCTCAATATGGCAGCGTATTGGAAACAAAAAATCCCATGATGCATTGTGGCGTACAAGCCCTATAGGTATGATGGCATTATGGTCATGATGGCAAACACGACCATCGTGACTTTCACTTACCTGCAGGATCTGCGGGAGCGTCTGGAGGAAGAGGAGGGCAGTGCAGCCGCCCTGCACGGCCAGCGCAGGCAGCTGGAGGCGGAGCTCACCGACCTGAAGAGAGACCTGGAGGCCCTGGAGTCCACACTGGCCAAGAATGAGAAGGAAAAGCAGGTAGAGAGAAGCCTGAGAAACAGAGAGAGAGAGAGATGTTACAACTAAGTGGAGAATAATTAGGACGGATGGAGCTCAGTCTAATGGAGTGGAATGGAGTGATAGATGAATGACGGAAGAGAGACGATGCAGGTAGAGAGAGGGCGAGGGAATTATGGGGACATAATCAAAGTCGACTTGCTTATCCCCTTTATCAGAGTTTATCGTATAGTCTCTCATTGCAGAAGGCAATTACTAATGAAATCACTTGACTGTCTGGATTGTTTTCACACAAAGCCTAGTTGTAGGAATAATATTCAGAGCTCAAAATGGAAGTTTCTTTCTTTTTCTTCTTTCTTTCTTTCTTTCTTTCTTTCTTTCTTTCTTTCTTTCTTTCTTTCTTTCTTTCTTTCTTTCTTTCTTTCTTTCATTCTTTCTTTCATTCTTCCTTTTTTACTCTCTCTCTATCTCTCTCTCTTTCTCTCTCTCTCTCTCTCTGTAGGTGCTGGACTCCAAGGTGAGGACCATTACAGGGGAGCTGGGCCAGCGGGACGACCACATCGCCAAGCTGCAGAAGGAGAGAAGAGCCCTTGAGGAACTACAGCAGGTGCGCACACACACCCACACACACAAACACATGCGCACACACACATATTATTAATATTAATGTTGATATTAATATTAATGTTATTAATAATAATGATAATAATAATACTTTGAAATAAATTATATAATCATCACATAATCATTTTGAATGTGATCAGAAAACTGTGGAGGACCTTCAAACAGAGGAGGACAAAGTCAACCATCTGACCAAGACCAACAGCAAGCTCAACACCCAAGTGAATGAGGTAATGCATTTCCCGTATATATGGTAGTACCTGCTATGAATGAGGTCCTGCATTTACCGCACACGGTACCTTCTACCACATGTGGCTTTCTGAAAACGTATGTAAATGTATGTGTGTGTATTTGTATTTGTGCGTGTGTGTGTGTGTGTGTGTGTGTAGCTGGAGGACAGCTGGGAGCAGGAGAAGAGGATCCGGGCAGAGGTGGAGAAGGCGAGGAGGAAGGCGGAGGGAGACCTGAAGGCGACCATAGACAACCTCAACGAGATGGAAAACACCAAGCTAGACCTTGAGGACCTCATCAAGAAGTGAGATGACTATCTCTCTCTCTCTCTCTCTCTCTCTCTCTCTCTCTCTCTCTCTCTCTCTCTCTCTCTCCACAGAGTCACAGTCAGCGATGGACTCCATTCCAGGCCGAACCGGCCGGTGGACAATATTATCTGCTTTTTATTTTTATTTTTCACCTTGGATATAATTGTCAGTATGATGCGCGGTCCCCTGCTCAGTTAGAAACATGCAGAGCGTACTGGAATCTGACCATGGCAGAGGGGGGGGGGGGGGGGGGGGGGGGGGGGGGGGGGGTTCTGTGGGACGGTCTGGGTCAAAAAGAAATGTTTTGGTCCCAGTTCATCCCTGGACACAGTAGACTTTAACCATGTGCGTGTGTGTCTTCTACAGGAGAGACTTTGAGATCAACAACATGAACGCCAAGCTAGAAGACGAGCAGTCCCTCAGCTCAATGCTCAGCCGCAAGCTCAAAGAGCACCAGGTAGGAGCCCTGCGGGACCCCTCCCCCGAGGGAACCTCTGAAATAAAAGAGCCTTCTTCAAAATGCATTCACAGTCTTTGTGAGTGAAGAACAACAAACATGAAGGCAACAATATTACATTTTGTGCAAAAATTGTGAAGTAAGTGCGAAAAGTAAAACAATGTTGATTAAAGGGTTTGCACATTAAACAAGACACACATGAAGTCATAAAACATGGGGGAATAGGAAGGTTAAGCAACAAAAACACAATGAATACATAATGAACAGAGAATGTGGGTGTAGAGACTATTAAATGAAAGATATGTTCCATGTGTGTGACGTGACTTCCTGGTTCTGCTGTCCCCCCCAGGCCCGCATCGAGGAGCTGGAAGAGGAGGTGGAGTCGGAGAGGGCCATGAGAGCCAAGGTAGGCACTAGTCAGCGTTTAT
>JAOPHQ010006265.1:85000-102500 GCA_030340625.1 Merluccius polli
CATCTCCGAGTTCCGCTCGGCGGAGGAGCGCGCCAAGAAAGCCGTGACCGACGTGAGTCCACCGGCTGAGCTGTTGGTCCCATGGACCGACACTATGTTAGTAGTGACATGAAAGTATATAGTTTGTAGTTTGTAGTTTTTTTTGTTTTCAAGGAAATGTGGGCAAGTACTCCAGTACTTCATTTTTTTGATGTTGCTTTCATGTTAAGGGAACATAATCAGTAAAAGACTAAGGACAAAACAATAAGGACTGCACAATTCATTGCATATGCATCGATTTTGCCCTCTATATGGGAGAGGTGCAGACGCACACCAGATCAAGAGGTGCTGGCAACCTGGGCCAAAACTTGAAAAAGAGAAAAGTAGCGCCGCACACTCCGAGTTACGAGGTTTTATTGAGGTGATAACGTTTCGGCCGAATCTGATCTGAGGAAGGCCAGTTCGGCCGAAACGTTATCACCTCAATAAAACCTCGTAACTCGGAGTGTGCGGCACTACTTTTCTCTTTTTCGATTTTGCCCTCTGCCATTAACTTTCTGTGAAAGGTCGTGATTAATAGGCCTGTATATAAAAAAGTTGAAAATTATAAAAACATAAATAAATCGGATTTTGTATGCCAGTTCCCCAGAATATTAATTTGATGGATAATCTGTTAATCATAATGAATAATCGCAATCAAAATGTCAGGCAAAATAATTGCTAATGATAATTTTTGTCATATTTGTGCTGCCCTATAAACAATACAAGAATAAACCCATAACCGCTGTGTCCGTTGAAGCCGCTTTAATATGAAAATGAATGTGTATTTTTCTGTCCAATGTACGTTACATGTGTTTGCATGTGTGTGTGTGTGTGTCTCTACATGCTTGCGTGTGTATGTGTGTGTGCGCCCCCAGGCCACTCGGCTGTGTGAGGAGCTGCGCCAGGAGCAGGAGCGCAGCGCTCACCTGGAGAGGGTGAAGAAGAACCACGAGCAGAGCCTGCGGGACCTCACCCTGCGGCTGGAAGAGGCCGAGCAGCAGGGCCTGAAGGCCGGCAAGCGCACCATCCAGAAGCTGGAGACCCGGGTGAGCGTCCGGACCGCTCAACAACCCTGGATGTGGAGTCCGCCTCCGCATCCATTTTTAGTTTGAACTTTAAGCTTTTTAGCGTTTTCCCTCTCCTGACGTGACATGTCGATATCAGGTCCTCACATGCGTATTTTGTGAAATAAATGTTTTTTTTGAAACAGAAGATTGAAATTCAAGCATTAAATCAACATTTTACTGTTACTGGTTAGAAGTATTAAATCAAAATGAACTGATACTTGCACAACAACAAACCAATGTAAGCTTAGGGTTTAGGACACATCTACTCATTCAAAGGTATATTCCCTGACCATCAATCGTTTTCCAGTGAATGAGGACGTTACACACACACACACACACCACATTTGTTTTGAATCAGTTCCTCCTGTGTGCATGCATGTGTGTGTATGTGGATGGGTGTGTGTGTGTGTGTGTGTGCGTGTGTGTGTGCGTGCTGCAGATCAAGGAGCTGGAGGGTGAAGTTGACCAGGAGCAGAAGCGGCATGTGGAGACGGTGAAGGGCTTCCGCAAGGCGGAGCGGCGCCTCAAGGAGCTGGTGTTCCAGACGGAGGAGGACCACAAGACCAACGAGCGCATGCAGGAGCTGGTGGAGAAGCTGCAGAACAAGCTCAAGTCCTACAAGAGGCAGATAGAGGAAGCTGTGAGTAGCACAGGACACCAGCAGTGTGGTTGTTATTACAGTTATTATTATTATTATTATGATAATTACTATTACATTATTATTACAGTTGTATTATTAGTATTACTACATTAGTATTATTATCATTATTACTAATGTTATTATTACAGTTATAGTAGACATCATCGTTCATTCTTTTCAAAAAATATGAATTACAAAACACTATCGCTAAAGCACGAGTAAAGAAGTAATGGCCAGAAAAAAGGGAAACACCGAACACTTCAAAGCATGCTTTGAACATCTTTTAAAAGTGCTGAGTGCATGTCTGGTTTTTTTCCCTCCAAGTCTGATCAGGAAACTTCCTGCAAACCCAAAATGTCATCACATGACTAATGCTCATAAACCAGACCAAATAAAATCATCTAGCAGTGAAATTCATTCATAATTGACTCATATAGGAACCTCTTTTAATATGTATAACGAACGATATGGAATACAAAACAAATTGTATCAAACAATTTTTTAACATTAACACAAATGTTTGGATTCAATTTTCAAATTAAGTTTGAAAAATATACAATCCATATGGAAAATCATTTGAAAATACAGATAATAAACCCAAAACTAAGAGCTCTGTCTTTACGTGTGTGTGTGTGTGTGCGTGCGTGCGCAGGAGGAGCAGGCCAACAGCAGCCTGTCCAAGTATAGGAAGACCATCCACGACCTGGACGACGCCGAGGAGCGCGCCGACATGGCAGAGGTGGCCCTGAACAAGATGAGGACCCGCAACCGCGCCGCCGCCAACAAGGGCTTCACCTCCGTGGAGATCGTCCAGGTCACCAAGCCGGCCAGAGGGCCCCAGAGCGACTAGAGGAGCCCCCCCCCACATACACACACGGCCCTACATGGTCAGTCTCACACACATGCGCTCAATGCATTGTTTCAGACAGGAAACAGTGTGTACAGTACACACGTGCCTCCGATATCTATCCTTACACACACACACACACACGCACAATTTGATTGATGAAGCTCTTATCGTTGTCTTATTATCTTCTCACAGAACGACACAGAGCCCTTCTTCCTGCCAGAGGCCAGCTCACCGTGAGAGAGACGGTGACCTCACACAGCGTAAAAAAAAAAGTCTTAAGAAGTCCTCTTCAAGATAAATGTAAAGCAGTCTTAAATAAAGTCTTAAACATCACTGACAGTCTTATACGCCTTGTAGTCTTAAGAGATGAGACAATATGTAAATGCAGAGTTAGTCTGTCTGTCTGTCTGTCTGTCTGTCTGTCTGTCTGTGTGTGTGTGTGTGTGTGTGTGTGTGTGTGTGTGTGTGTACTGAAAGTGCCATAAAGCCATAGACCTCCCTGGTGCTATAAAAGGTTTTGCGTCTACAAGCCGTGTGTGACAGTGACACTAAATGAGATGTTTGTCTGTGTGTGTGTGTGTGTGTGTGTGTGTGGGGGGGCAGATGTGTTTGAGTTTGAGCGTGTGTGTGAAGTTCTACCGTATCTCTCTCTCGCTCTGTTTTATCCCTGGGATGAGGAAGGGGGTCCAGGCTGTGTTCTCACGTCAACGACAGAGAGCCCACCCACATGTGTCCTTCTGCTGGGCAGTTCACTGTGTGTGTAGCTTTTCCTGCTGTAAAGTCTTAATAAACAATGCAAATGTTATCCCGTCTCCTGGTCTGTGTGTTTTAATGCCAATAAGATGGCTGTCGTAAAAAGCCAAAATATTAACAGTTTTGATATTCAATAACGCCATTGTGCAATCAAATCTATTATTCAATCTATTATCTGGTTAAAGTACAATTCAGCAATATGAGCATAATACAAAAGACACAGATGCCATAGTTAACATGGATTTGTATTTTATTTTGCTTTATAATTTTGGATGGACATTTCACATTTTTTTGTACAAAATCATTAGAAAACATCTGACACTTCTTAAGTCCCACGCTCCTCCTCAAGTGTCCCACCTCTCCCACACACAGACACACACGCACACGCACACACACAGGATCATGGGAGGAATCTTGAAACGTTCTGGACCCGATGAGGAGACCCCCCTGCGGTTCCCTCACTGCAAAGGCATAAAATAATAATAATTAAAAAAAAATAACGCACTCCATATCCCAGAATCCTCGACACTGTGGTAGAGCAATACATCTCTCTCTCTCTCTCTCTCTCTCTCTCACACTCACACTCACACACACACACACACACACACACACACACACACACACACACACACACACACACACACACACACACACACACACACACCCTGCCCTCACTGGCCAGATATCCTATCCATCACAGTCGCTTGGAAACCAATCGTCGCCTCACACCACCAACCGATTCATTAATCTATGAACACAGTACCAAGTCAACAACACCATGCATGTTTGTTTTCTTTTTCTAACGTGTGACACGTTGATTGGTTAACAGTTGGTTATGTACATTAAGAAAAAGAAATGGGCTGGATCAGTATTGAACTAATGGTGACTGCAGATTGCAGGAGGTGGGGGGGGTGGGGTGGGGGGGTACTAAGGCTCCGTTATGAACGAGTAAAATGTGAGCGAGGGAAAAGCGTCAATGAGTTTCTAGATGTTTTGCTAATGTACATGCTGAAGACACACGCGCAGCACACACACGCGCACAATTGCATACGCACACACAAACACCTCTGCCTTTTGCCATACTCGTGTAAAACATTATTTTAAGTAAATAAAATCTCGAATGTCATAGAATCCATCTATGATGACAGTCTGCGAGCATGAGGGAACGATGTTAAAAAAAAAGATAGTATACACGCTAGATTATGATTAAAAACAGATTTTTTTAAATATTTTAGCCAATGGGAAGGAAAACCCTCCCTCAAAACAGGGGAAACCATGGCAACAGGGCAGAGAGGCACTTAGGCAATCGCCACTCAATTCATCTGTATGTATGTACGCGTTTGTTGAGTTACAGTGGAGAAAGAGCTACTCTTTTTTTTTGGGGGGGGGGCATCCTACACGCATGCTCACATGCACTCTCGCCGTGTTTTACACTGGAGCATGTGTTCTCGTGACTGGTTTGAAGCGGTTGGCACATGTACATGCAAAGCTTCTGATTCACCTGCACAGGTGAATCTACGGTGGGGATGGAGGGAGCCAAGGAGGGAGAGAGGATGACATGGATGTGGCAAGGGGAAAGATATGGGACTACAGCCTCTTGAACGCATGGGCGTTTAAATACAACCCCCCCCCCACCCGTCCTCCCAAGAGGTCTTTTTAATTTGACCCCTTATGTGTGTCATGTGTTCATAGCAGCACCAGAGGGAGCCCTCTGATTGGTAGCTGCGGCCGTCATTCAGTCAGTCTCCAGGATCAGTGGCGGCTGCTCGTTCTCTTCGTCCAATCGTAGGTCGTTGAGATCGTCATCCAGCCCCGCCCCTCCCACGGCACCTTGCTCGTCGCAGTAACCTTGGACACCAAAGTTTTAGGGTCAATTTAAGCAAAATCTTGTTTTTGACCTTTTGGTCATCATTTCATATTTAAAACAAGCCGAGATGTGAATACTTTGGCATCATTTACCTTTACTGACAGCAGCACTGTAGGTCTGGGCCACAAGTGGCCGGTCATGTGATCCTTGCTCCAGGATCTCATTGGATGGCTCTGCACTGCCATCTAGTCTGAAAACGAAGCATATTACAGTTTTTCTCAATGGCTTTGGCTCAATTCTCGAATGAGAATTTTTATTTTCAAAACAATAAGTTCAAATCACTGAACAATAAGCTTCTTGTTCACACCAGATTTGAATTTCTTATTCATTTAAGCAAATTGCACATGTTTTGCCACGTGTGCAAAAGAGTTGTCTTGTCTTGTTACAATTGTCTACAATTTGCACAATAACTTCATGCACATGGCTTGCTGATCAAAATAGAGTTGAAGATGAAGAGTTGATTTTCAGTGAAATCGTCATAATCTTCACAACTTCTAAACATGCCTTCATCGTTTGAGGCATCACATGCAAAACGATCCATTCAATTATCAAAATCAGTCAGACATACATGTGTTTGTATGTACATCCCATTAATATCTATGGCATGTAATGTTTGTGATATCTGCTTAATTTGTAAATTACCTGCCAGGTGACATAGTAATGAAATCGGAATCACAATCTTACCAATCAACCAATCACGTTTGTAAACATATGGAGCTTGCCCACAGCACAATCACTACCATTATTGGACATGGAGGAACATCACAACCCTGAACAGCAGCGACATGCTCGTGGAAGATGAATAAGAGGTGTAAGAATGCGTGGTGGTGGTGTTAGGGGAAGACATAATAGAGGAAGAGGTAGAAGGCAAAGAATAAGAGTCCCTGATGAAATCAGAGCCACAATTGTGGACCATGTTATAAACCATGGTCTCACAAGGGAAGAGGCTGGTTGTGGAGAGTACAGCCTAATGTAAACGGGTCCACAGTGTCATCAACAGGTAAGTATGTACTCGTTCTTTACTTGCTACGCAAGATATGTATGAGGAATATACAGTAATACAGTACAACTTGCAATATACTATCTGTAACGTCATCTCTTTGTAAATCCTATGTGCCATATATAGGACTACACAACGACATCATGCTGGTGGCAGAGCAGCAGTATTCAGCCATCAGCGAGAACAAGACATTTGCAACATGGTCATAGCCAACAAGTCTGTCAGGCTAAGAGACCCAAAGTGCAATCATAAATTACAGCAATATTTTCTTTTCTGTCAGCATTTACACTATAGACAGAGTTTTGAAATGACTCAAATGACTATGCAACAACTCAAATGACTCCAATAACTGCCAGTATGTCCAGTACCAGTATGTCAAGGTAAACCACTGGTGTGCACATGGTATATTGTACATTGAGTTTTACTTTACTTCAATGAGGCCTGTATACACTTCCTGAAGTTGTAGATGCCCATAAGAACAGAAAACATTTCCACTTAACTAAATTGTCTGATTCTAGAATAGGCTATGTAAAACTAACTTTGTATTTTTTTCTGTGTTACTATATAGAGAGGAATGGAGCTGGAAGGACATAAAATTACCCACATTCTTGTTTTTGTGGACGAGACTGGTTTCAATCTGGCCAAAGGCAGCAGACGTGGCCGCAATCTCATTGGACACCGAGCCACAATTGGCTCACTAGGCCAACGTGGGGGCAATATTACAATGTGTGATGCCATTTCTCAGAATGGTGTGAGCACACATTCCACACATTGGGCCATATAAAACACCCAACATTTCCTGGCCTTCCTAAATACACTTTACAGAGACCTAATACCAGAGCACGAAATAGGTTGAGTTAGACAAGATTTGCCAAATGATGTAATTGTGTGGGATAATGTCAGCTTCCACCGAACCAACATTGTTATGGAATGGTTTGCTGCGCATGAAAGGATAACAATAGAGATCCTTCCACAATACTCCCTATTCCTGAATCCAAGAGAAGAGTTATTTCCAGCATGACGGCGGAAAGTATGACTATCGGGCACAAGATAAGATGTCTCTGTTGGATGCCATGAATGCTGCATGTGAGGACATCACAGTCATGAACGCTGCTTGTGAGGACATCCAAGTCATGTACGCTGCTTGTGAGGACATCACAGTCATGTACGCTGCTTGTGAGGACATCACAGTCATGTACGCTGCTTGTGAGGACATCACAGTCATGTACGCTGCTTGTGAGGACATCACAGGTGACCATTGCAGGGGATGGTTGCACCACTCAAGGAGATGCCCCCCACCCCTGGTACATTGCAAAGGAAAACATCAGATGTGATGTTGACAAAAATGTCTGGCCAGACCAACAAGAGCGACAGGATGTCCACCAAGAAGATGGGAGCTTGTAGTGTTATGTAATGTGAGGAGGTACAATTTAGTTTTTTTACAGAACTACGACGGCAAATTTTCTGTTTTGTGTACGGAAAATGTAAAAATGGACATGCAAATGTGAATTTTCTATACCATTTAACACATTGCTACAAAAATACTTTTCCCAGTAACTTGTACCTACTGTTGTAATCGGTATTTAAATAGCTCAGTATAATACACAATAGCATTCAGCAAGACAAAACTGACATTCTTGTGTTGTACAGTAAGCAGTCAGTGTCAACAAAAAATAAATGTATATACAAGAAACATTTCCATGGTTGACTGCCATGGTGAAAACACATCTAAACATTTTGACCAGTACGGGCTCACACAATGACAAAAAACAAAATTGGCCAATTTGACACAATAACTAGGTTTTGAAGCATGAATTAAATGTTTTGGGTGAGTTACTATATTTTGCCAACATGCAAGAGTTGTGATGTCCCATCAAAAAGTTGTGACAATTGCACTTACAGTTTAGAGAATGTTAAGACTGTTTCACAAAATGAGCCAAAGCGAGTGAGAAAAACTGTAAAGCAAGCAGATTAGATGATAATAACAACAACTAATTCCAGGTTATTATACATAGGAGCATCTCCTATGTATAATAACCTGGAGTTAGTTATTAGTGGCCTCTGGCTCAAACTACATTCATAATCCAACTGGCTCAAACTACATTCATAATCCATCTGGCTCAAACTACATTCTGCATGTTGAATAAGTACATGTTGAAAACGTGTATTATGTGGTAACTTCTGCATGTTAATATAAATACTGTAAATGTTGAAATATTGTGTTAACTAAAACACAAAAGTCATGCCAGGTTCTGCATATTCAAAAAATGACGTGAACACACTACAGTGACAGTGCATGTGTGTGTGGTGCTGTAGAATGGAGGTGTGTGTGTTACCTGTGCTGTTTCATAAGTGTGCATTCCCCTCCTTCCTGGGGGTCCAGGTTGTACAGGTACAGGTAACCATCAGCCGCTGCTACTAGCAGCCGTGGAATCTTCTGGATGCTACATGAGAAACACACACAACATGAACCGGTGTCAAAACCGCAGGAGTCACACGTGGCACAGCCCAGTGGGTGAGCCTTCAAGAGATGATTCAAGATTCAAAGATTTTATTCATCACATGCATAATTGTACATGTACAACAGCGGTGAAATTAAACTGCAACAACTCCTGTTACCTGTGCAAATAGCAAACATTAAATACAGGGAAATTAACGGAATATCAATATAATATAACGCTATATACAGGAAGACATTACGGAATATCACAGAAGCAATATGTATATAATAAAAAATAAGGTAAGGTTTTTAAAAGCAGTGTTCATGGTCCGTATGTCCTGGGGGATGAAGACCCTTCTCGGGCCTCTCAGTCTTGGCCATGACGGAGTGGAGATGCTTGCCGGAGGGCAGCCACTGAAACAGTTTGTGGTCGAGGCGGTGAATGTCCTTAATGATCCGGTTTTCCCGGTGTAGAGGTCCTGAAGGCAGGGCAGTGTGCTCCCGGTGATGTGTTCGGTGCACCGGATCACTCTGTGAAGGGCTTTCTTGTCTTTCGTGTCTTGAGCTGTGATTGCCGTACCAGGCGGTGATTCTTCCGGAGAGCACAGACCCTACTGTGGCGGTGTACAAGGATTTCTGCAGTTCCCCTTTCAGATGTCCGGGTGGGAGAGGGTGGAGTGGAGGACGTGGGACATGGCGTCATCAGTACTCCTATCAGGGCAATAGGTGAACTGAAGGGAATCTAATGAGCCACGCAGAGATGAACAGATGAGATCTTTTCACAATATCAATCCGCTGGAATGATATCGTCCGTCAGCTTGGATATGAAGCACGTCACCGCCTCCGTGAACGCGCTGACATTATCAGAGCTCGCCCGGGACACGTCCCAGTCCGCGTCACTCGGTGCATCCTGTAGTGTGGCTTAGCTTGTCACCCCCTTGTCGTATATGTTAGTATGCATTCTAATTCAGAATTGCGCAGATGTAACGCTATATGAAATATATATTAAATTACACCCTCGAAACTACGCTCATGTGGCTGAAAAGGAAGGAGATATCTGATTGGCTACAGATAATTCCCTGTTACATTTATATACAACGATGAATATTTTTGTGTGCATTGATAAATATTTAGTCATTTTTATATAACTCCCGAAATGTACATTTGTGAATCCTTCTGTGCGCATTCTTTTCTATTGAGGCTGATCGACTCCATAGAAAAAAAGCGCATCTGAACAAAAAGTTGATCGTCAAAAAACAATATTCCATCACAAGCGCGACACGACTTTCCAGTCAATTCCTAGAACTAAATGAAAAGCAATGGTAGAAATAGTTGCTTTCGATATACAATGCTGTGTCAGAGGTCAGTGCAAGTATAAGATACTGATGCATGTGCGCGTGTGCGTGTGTGTGTATGTGTATATGTGCACGACCTGCGTGTGTGTGCACACTCACACGGCCAGGGCACAGATGTTCTTGTGTCCGGAGAAGGGCAGCCTCACAGTGGCGAAGGCGCGGCCCTGTGTAAACATCTCGGTGACCTGGGCGGGCAGGTAGGTGGTGGAGGCCATCAGAACCTTGCCCAGGTACCCTCCCCATGTAGTGGGCTCCTCTGCTGGCCTGGGGGGGAGGGGCAACAAACAAATATATCCTATTTAAGTTCAAGTCCTTTATTGTCCCCAACAGGGACATTGGTTTGCCGCCAGGGTCACAACACATAAATACAGACAGACGACACAACAACAACAACAATACAATACAACAGAGGTAGTTCAGATAATAGATCTCATTACAGTGCAACCAGAGTGTGCCATAAGTAAAGCAGATACTGCTATTTACAGTTAAAGATGCCAATGTCAGTAGGGACAAGATTGCAACTGCCATTGCTAAACACTTGCTAAAATGTAATTTAGGCTTTTATCCAAAGCCACTTGAAATAGATACAAGTGAGCAGGGTCCAAAATAAACACCTGCCACCAATCAATGGCGCATAGATTTGACAGGTAGAAGAAAATCATGCGGTAGAATTGAGGTAGACTGCCAACACTGCGTATTGAACCCAGGAACTTTCAGCTACTGCCAGGACCTTTTGGCTACTACCAGGACCTTTGGGCTACTACCACGACCTTTCCACTACTGCCAGGATCTTTCCGCTACTGCCTGGATCTTTCCGCTACTACCACCACTACACACAAAACCGGCCCTGCAGCAATAGAAATCCCCTGCTTAGGGGATTTCAACTGGCAAGAATATATTATAATGCTGACCGATTCAGCAGAATCTGCTACATTTAGAATGATATTTATATAAAAAAACAGCATGTGCAGTAGTAAAAACTATTAAACACCAAACTATTAATAATAAAACACTTATGAAAAAGTGAAACGTTACGTACACATATTTCTCCTTCTGCGTCTCCAGCTTGAAGATATGGACAGTCTCAGTGTTGCTGGAGGCAGACAGGTAGAGGCCCTCCATGCTGAACGCCAGCGAACATATCGTCACGCACCTGGGACACACACACACACACACACACTATGTACTTTAGCAGTATAAGCCAGTCAAATCAGAATGAAGACTTGGTGGCAGTGAGTCCGGGTCTTTACCTCTTGACTCCTCGCCGGAACTCAAAGAGCTTCTGTCCCTCTGGGATGGAGAAGACGCGAATCACTGTGCCCTGGGGGAGGAGCAGAGGAGAGGCCGGTCAAACAGACGCAACATGTTGGACTTCTAAGTGAATGTGGGGGGGGGTCTGTGTGTTATAGACGGCTACCTTCTCAGAGGCGGTGGCCAGCTTGGTGCCGCTGGCGTCAAAGGCCAGTGCAGCAAGAGGACTGTCGTGGGCGGGGATCATGTTGGCCGCACGCTGGGGTGGAAATACACAGGAGCACAGAGAGTTAAGGCTGGACATTCATAAGATAAACACTGATGTTAATATATAGCAGCCAGACATATCTGTGTAGCCTGACCGGTCAAGTGGTGACACGGGCTAATAAGTGACATATTATACAAACATACTGGTTGGAAAGGTTAGCAGCATGCACCCGCATGAAGGCGACTAGTGATTTATTGCTATTTAAATATTGAACAGTACCGAGTAGAATAACAGACAACCATCAAGTCTCCTTTAAACTAATGCCTTTGTAAGTAATCAAGTCATTATCGAGCATCAATCTTTTATACACCTATTACAAGTACATGTAACGTTATGTACACAACGCCGTGTGAGAAGCTAGTGGTGTAGTGTACCTACCAGGTTGACGGTGTCAAACACTTGAACTTCCCCGATGGTGGCGCTGCCAGGATATGCAAGGTAGCAGTTATCGTTGCTGATGGAAAGTGCACACAGGCCTGCAATACAACACACACACACACTACGTAAACACCACAGAAAAAAGGTACACAAAATACACATGTGATGCATGTACATGTAAAATATATACATACAACTGTGTCAGCAATTTGCTAATGCTGGGTACACAGTACAGGATATTTAGCCTTATTTATATATTTAGATTTAGATTTGTTTTCCGACTCTGGTCAGCAGATTTTTCTAACGATTTTCCTGTGGTGAGGGGTATGACAATGTCAACAATTAACCTGGGGTCTAAGCAAACATGCCAAATCCTTTGAGATTGTATTTTACTTCCCCAAATCTGATCAGGGCCGCACCAAAATTCAACATGGCAAATATTAAACATGTTCAATATTTATGATGCGATATCCTGCAGTGTGGGGGGGAACCCTGAGGACAGCCGAGTAAGCAGTGTATGGATTGTCACGTGGGAACAATCCATAGTTAGTCCTTTGAAAGATCCATGAATGACAGAAATGAGGCACAAAGTTTTTCTTAACCATGGATCAGGCTGTGCATTCAGTAGGGCTGTAACGATACACCAACTCACGATTCGGTTTGTATCACGATTTTTGACCCACGGTTCGATACATCCCATGATTTTTTTTCAATTTATAAAACATTTTATTTAAACAACATGTACTTGTATAACAATTAACTTAATGTAACATTTAATAAATAATTTACTAAATAACTGAACAGATTTGAACAGAAAGAATAATATTAAAGTTAGCAAAAATAAATAAATAAATAACCAAAGATTTCTCTCTTTTCTGTAACAAAATAGACACCTGGGCAGATATACAGTACACCTAGGTAGGTAGACACTGCTAGACACACGGGACTAATACCGGTGATCGAGGCTTTAGTTCCCCGTGTCTGATCACTGTAATTTGGAGCATGAATATCGGTTGAATATCTAATATCTTTCCAACTTTAAAATACACTTTTGTATTTTTTAAGACAATAGTCGCACATCCCTCGTAACTACGCCCGTGAAGGTGAACCCTCCCAGGACACTGCTAATAACATGAACCACTCCGCCGAAGGAGCCGCACATCCACACGCACTGGACACTAAAATACCAACAAACATGTTTCCATTTGATTTCTTTTACATAAAGTTGTGTGTAGTTATATGGTTAAATACGAATATTAAAAGTGTTCATGTCTCCTTCCTGGTCCAGAACCGCTTGGTCCATGCCGTTAATAGGCGGCCCGCTTCATGCGTGTGCTTGTAAAAATGATATTTAAGCCTGATTATTACGGTATTGTATTATCTGTAAAGCAGCACAGAAACCTTAAAGTTAGAGATTAAAAATGAGATTAATGCGATTAAAAAACATGACGTGCTAAACATGACTACCGGTAATTAATTGATCGCAATTAACGTGATAATTTGACACCCCTAGCCTACGTATTTTAAAATATTAATGTCAAATAAAAATAATAGTAATTTGAAAAGTTTGGTAGCACTAACAGCTCATATCATGTGGCTAGATTAATAACTGGAAGTTGGAAGAATAACTGGGAGTTAGAAAGGGCATTGGCGTCAATTTGGTTTTAGAAGTGGTGGGGACGGGGGGCGTGATTGTCAACGGGGGGGGGGGGGGGGGGGGGGGGTGGCCTTCTCACACCGCTAGGTTCATGGCTCTGAGTGTCGCGATTTCGGTTTCGATACGCATCGTTACATTTAGGTTATCTTTGCATGTCTCAGGTGACTGTGTGTCTGTGACTCACCTGAGGGGTTAGGTGGGGTCTCTCTGATTGTGTGCAGGACCTTCATGTCTCGGATGTTGTGGATGTACAGTGACTCCTCCAGGCATACTATCAGCCTCTGTACACACACACACACACACACACACACACACACACACACACACACACACACACACACACACACACACACACACACACACACACACACACACACACACACACACACACACACAAATGACAAAAGTGCCAAAACCCTCAGGGACACAGACAGACCTAAAGACCACCAGCATATCCCCCACCTGTCGGTTGAGTTTGACGGCCAGGATGGTGTTGGAGTAGGAGTAGTTGCAGATTTCTGTGCCCTTCTTGAAGTGGCACACTTTGAGCTTCCTGGGTGCCTTCAGACTCACAATGGCCACCAGGCTGCTTGAGAACAGCCGCTCCACTATACACACATCCTCCGTGTCCGCTGCGGGGAGAGGCAGGCGCGCACAGGCACGTGCACGCACACACACACACAATTAGTTTTCTGTCTGTACTGTATTAACACCATACATTATTATTACACCCTGTATTAACAGCCCATATCTGGGCTCCGTTCCCTTTAGCGCGTGTCTTGAGCCAGTTTCAGTTGAGGACGCAGTTGGAGACCTTGCATGACCCACTGCATTGTTCTGGAGAAAGGGCCCAATTTAGTGGAGGGAGGGGCCATGCTCCCAACCTCCCAAATCCTGAATGTTTTGAGCTGCAGCTGATTTTTTTGTGTTTTAAACTTGCCGTGCTCAAAACCTATGGAGTCAAATTGATGCCAAATGTATTGTCCGCGTAAAAAATTAAATCATAGGCGTAGATGCGGAAATGTTTCTCGTGATAATTTTTTTAAACATTTTTTCTTGCTCTTGGGGTTTTGGCATGATTTTGACATGGAGGCGGGGTGAAGAGAAGGGGGCGACTTTATTGGTCACTTGGACAAATGCATCATTTGTATGCGCAGGTGTTTACCTCCCTGACTGAAGGCAATGAATGCACAGCCATCATTTACATGGGAACATGGTGGAGCAACAACAACCTTCTCAGGAATTTAGCTAGCTATTAAACTGTGGATAATGAAGTACCAAGTGATGGATTAATAATGAAGTTTAACTTTAGTAACTTAACCAGCCATCCATAGAAACCACACTGCCCGACCTAGCGATGTGCGCGGTCTCCCACCGCGTCTCAACTCAACATGGCTTTAATGTACTTAAAATGAAACCTGTCTAACATGCTTGGAAATACCTACAGAATGACGGAGGGTGTACAGCAGTTCAGGGCTGCATAGCATTTACACGACTGGCCTGATTTCTTTTTAACCTGCAGGCAAGGATATCCTTAAATACCAATAAGATATGCCCTGGGAGGAAACCTTACTAGTCAGTTCCACCAGTTCAATAGTTCAAGACGTTGAAATACGTTACGTCATATTAATTTGCATCAACTGATCTAGTCGTTCATAGCAACCATTAACATGGCAAGTAGATTTGAGCGATTAGGAAACTTAAAATCAAATGGGCCAGCGTCTATGTGGAGATTTTAAACTAGCGACTTCACACAGATGGGCACAACAGGATGATATATGCACTGGATGCTTCATAATAACTTGTTGTTTCTCTGTAATCTTAAAAAGATACTGCCATAATAATCAACAATGAAATGTTTAGGAATGTGCCCAAATGATCAATGGTCTGGTGAACCAGGACGTATAGCTATGCAGAGACACCAAGGTATCTCTTGATGCATGGACTCCATTAATATTTACTTCATGAATATTTCAGTACATTTATTGCGCTAATGCTGCATTGATTGTATCTTCGCTGGGAAAACAGGCAGTAAGGTCTAACAGCCATATATATATATATATATATATATATATATATATATATATATAGTCAAACATCGGGCAATGGCTCAAGGTCAAAACTGATGCAATACAGCTCTGACAAACATAAGGGACACCCAGGGAATGCAGTTGGGTGTATTGCAGAATACTTACTACATTCATAGATCTGCTCCAGTTTGTCCACAGACGACAGAGAGAAAAACTTGTATCCTGATTTAGTGCCAACAGCCAAGGACCTATACAAAGCAAACACAAATACAATACAAATACTAATAATCAGATGGTTGTGACCAATATAAATCAATACCTATACAGAGAGCTGCAATAATTCGTTTCCCTAATTGCCATTGTCCTGACATGAAACAGTTTGTCAGCCATGATCTAGTCCCAGAAAGAGACATTTAGTCAGCACTAGAAAGCGGACACACGTGGGGTCTGCGGCTCAACATGGTCACCCTGGTGTGAAACAGTGGACGTTACAAAGTGAACGTATATTTGAAAACGTGTCACAAAAAGGGACTGACGCACGTTTTGCTTTTAGTGGTTATACAGTAAGGGCTTGCCTGGCTTACGAAAAAAAAGTGTGTTTTTTTAATTATTATTTTTTTAGTTTGCACAATCCTGTAACCTGTGTGGCAATGTGTTTTTCTCTTTCACCCTGGTAGCAGCCGTTAGCTCCTTTTTAGCTAACGGCTGCTACACACGGATCGTATAACACTCGTCGGTCCGCTTCAAATAGCCCCCTTATCGTGTGGCTAACGTCATTTCGTGACGACGGGTCGTTGCCGTCAAAAAAAACATCTCATCAAACCCTGTCAAGACAGAAAAACAACCGGAGAGTTGACTCGCTAACGTCAACTAGCCAGTGGCTACAGGCCAACGGTTCCCCAGTCCCCGGCCCTTCCTTACGTGTTGTCCTGGTTAAAGTTGGCGAACAGGAGCTGGCTTCCGCCAGCATCCCCGCTTTGACTAGCCAAGTTCATGAGCCTGGCACCATCTATCTCTAAAGCCTCGGGGAAAACAGACGAAGTCGAGGTTGGATATGGCAAAAAAAGCAATTCACGTAGCCATTGCTTTCTCTTCCTCGCCTTGTTCCACCACTGATTGTTGTTGTTTTTTTACAGGCGCTGTTGCACTTCCTCTGCGCGCATGTGCATGTCTTTTTTTTTTGACGCGCGAGACATTTAAAGGGCCAGGGCACGTCATAAGTAAAAGCCCCCAAGAACTAAAAAAATGAAATAAAATAAAATATAAACACGCAAATAAACAGAGATACTCGACCTTGGCCGTCATTTTTGTTGATCTTGTCTGGTCGATATTTTAATAAATGTATTAAGTTTCGAATCGGGTAAGAAATACTCTGGAAATACGCACAACAGCACCACCTAGCGGTTCCTCTCTACGCGCATGCTCAGTCGTTCTTTAATTACGCGCCGACACATTTAAAGGGACAGTGCACGTCATAAGTAATGGCCCACAAGAACAAAAAAAAAACAAAACAAAAACAAATTAACAGAGATGCTCGACCTCGACCATCAATTTAGAGTTAATCTTGTCGGATCGATAATTTAATAAATGTATTAAGTTTAGTTGCGTAGGAATACGCACAACAGCACCACCTAGCGTTCAGTATATTATAGCGTGGCTATGTCACGGACCTAGGAAGAAATGGAAAAAGTTGACTTTTTTTTTTTTTTTTTAAACAAATGACACATTTCTTGATGTGGAAAATTCAATTAAAATTAGACAACCCCTGTCAGGGACAATGCATGGAGATTCAGATCAAAACTTTTTTAAATTGAGCTCTCTTGACTCCCATAAACCTTTTTAACCGTTTCTAAAGGTCCAGGCGTGACGCATGAGGTGGGCGGGACTTAGCCGCTCTCCAATTTCATATTGAACTTATTGAAC
>JAOPHQ010006265.1:107500-207500 GCA_030340625.1 Merluccius polli
AGTATTATAGTATGTATGTTTTAGTTAGTTTATAACCCCATGAAAATTACAATCGTTGAGTTTTCGTTACCTACTTACCTTCGTTATCTACACAGGCAGCGGGTCCTCATTCACGGAGCCCGCTATCTTGCACCGCCATGTTTTTACAGTAGCCCAGAACGGACAAACGGCTCTAGAGAGGATCGTTTTTATCATAATCACTATCTTACTTGTAAGCTATGACCTGTTTTACAGACTAAACTAGAGGCCACCGTACAGACTAAATAACTACAGGCCACCGTAGCTTCTCCTACCTCAATTGGAAAGGGAGAGGTGAGGTGAGGTGGTGGTGGTGGGGGGGGGGGGTATTCAGTTGGTTGCAATCTACAACCTCACCGCTAAATCTAAATCCTACACACTGCACCTTTAAATGCTCTATATTTATACTGTATATATATGTATATTTTTTGTCTTCTATTCCATTCACCTCATCAATTGTGTGTTTGTTTACCTGGTGATACCCTACAGTTGTGGATCCTCCCTAGCTTGATGGGCGGGTCTGTGCTCTACTTCCTGTCCGTGGACCAATGGCATTGCGTTGCAGCCTGGCTGTATGGAACCGGCCTTACTGGCCTGTTCATCACCTCCACATTGTTCCACACTGCTGCCTGGAAGATTAGCCACCTCCGGTGTGTGTGTGTGTTTGCGTCTGAGTGTGCATATATGTATACCCTTGGTGTGTCTGAATGAAGTATTCTTGTGTGTGTATAGTTTAGAGAGGATAAAGGTTTTAAAGCTAGTAGTGTGTAGTGTGTGTGTGTGTGTGTGTGTGTGTGTGTGTGTGTAAAAGCCCGTTTATCACAATGTATGTACACTATAATAACCCCAAAGGGTCAGAGATGTTAACAGAAGAAGTCATGAGCACTCATGACTACAGAAAGAGCCCCCCCACCCCCCCCCAGCTCCGCCCCCCCTCCCCCGCTCCCATTTCCCCACAAAAGACAAGGACTGGGTCATGTGTTGAAGGAAAGCCTGAGTGCTGGTGTCAGGGACACTCGGTGTGTGCGCGTGTGTGTGTGTGTGTGTGTGTGTGTGTATTTGTGTGTGTCTTTGTTAGTGTGTGCTCGTGAATCTGTATGTGTGCGTGGGTATGTGTGTCAAACCTGTCTTCATTTTTGTGTGGTCCAGAGTTTGGACTACCACTGGCATTTGAGGCATAAACGTGTTAATCAATTGTCCAACTTGGCATGAGTTGTTTCAGTGAGACTTTTTTTTCACCTCATTTTCTGTATAGGAACGTAGAACAGCGTTTCCACATGTGTGACCGCGTCGCCATCTACTTCTTCATCGCCGCCTCCTACTCGCCATGGTGAGTTACAGACGGACAGACAGGCAGGCAGACAGACCGACCGACCGACAGATACACTGTGAGACTTGATTTAATGGTAGAGGGCAAGTGTAATTACATCAGACATTGGCGGTGCCTTAACGTTTGTGTGCTGTGTGTGTGTTCAGGCTGATGCTCAGGGAGCTCGGGCCCTGGGCATGTCACATGCGCTGGCTGATCTGGGTCATGGCCTGCATAGGCGCTCTGTACGTCTTCTTCTTTCATGAGAGGTAAATGTATCCCCAGACAGTAACCATACACTTACACCACCAGACAACAGGCCAGGTGTGTAGCTATAGTTAAGGTCAAGGGGGGTGAGTGTATGTGTATGTGTGTGTGTGTGTGTGTGTGTGGGGAGGGGGGTTGTAGCCAGAGTGTTTGATTGACGTTACCTGGTAACCCAAAACTGCCACTCCCAACAATTCAACCTACAGAGGGCAATTTGCGTCCATATTTACATCTTATCCTGCGTTTTTAAAACTTTGTGCATTTTAGTGGCGATTTTGGACCAGGATCCATCCATATGTCACCCGCGACGACACCACTTTATATCCCAAATGAGTCGTCCTGTCTCCCTGCAGGTACAAGCTGGTGGAGCTGCTGGGATACGTGGCCATGGGAGCTGCACCCGCTCTGGTCCTTCTATCCATGGTAGGACCACCGCTCACTGAAACAAGACAAATCCACAGCAATAAAGCAAAACCGGCCTTATTGTTATAGTGCGTTTTAAAAAACAGAAACGAGAAAAGGTAGGTGGGGTGGGGGGGGGGGGTGAAGCTATTTCCTGTGGCGGCGCTCCCTACCGTAACCCTTATTTCCTGCCATTGTGAAAGGATCCCACGCTTCTTTAAATATCCATACAAAACACTTTTTTTCACAACGCCACGGTCCGTGTCTCACACACACACCCAAGCATCCGGCCCACTTCTTCAAAAGCGAGATGCCTGTGTGTTATTTTAGTGTTCTGTTCTTAACGAAAGTGACTGCTGTTCTTGGTCGATTTTTGCTACTGATTACAGGTGGTGGCTTCTTGCTTTAAGCGTGTGTATGTATGTGTGTGTGTGTGTGTGTGTGCGTGTGTGTCTTCCAGGTGGACCGGGCAGGTGTGTGCGAGTTAGCCGTGGGAGGAGTCTTCTACGTGGTGGGCGTGGTCTTCTTCAAGAGCGACGGCCTGGTGCCGTTTGCCCACGCCATCTGGCACCTCTTCGTGGCCATCGGTGCCGGCGTCCACTACTACGCCATCTGGAGGTACCTATACGCCCCACCCAGGGGCCTGCTGCACACCTCCAGGTGAGCAGCAGGCCGCGACACGCTGGCCCCTCCTCACTGGCCAACATCAACCGAGATACAACGAGACGAATCGACAAGCGACGGGTTTTTGGTTACGGCTGAACATGACTGAACAATGAAAGTATGTTGGGATGATTCCTTCTGCCGGAGACGGGATCTGGTCGCGTGTGACAGAGAGAGAGAGTGTGCGAGATGAGAGAGAGAGATAGAGAGAGAGAGAGAGAGAGAGAGAGAGAGAGAGAGAGAGAGAGAGAGAGAGATGGCGATAGCTATACATGATCAAAGCTCTGCCCAGCTGGTGGTGCCAGGGGACCAAACTAGAGGTCGTATTGAGGCCCAACTTGAATCCAACACAGACCAGAACATGACTTGAGCTGGCTCAAAATCGACTATATGCAAATAGAACCAACCCGTGGTTAACTAGGCCTCATGTTGGGATCTGGTCGATGTCACGGTGATCTCTAGAGCAAAAACAAGGACCAAATGGTAATTTATTTCCCGAGTCACCGACTGAAACTATGCCTTTATAGACTGGATTGGATACATGATATTATATCTGGATTCATATTCCAGAACCACCACATGACAAGGACTGGCTGGCCCAAACTTGTTAGCGTGTATTGACTGACTCTATGGTATTATTTACCTAGCAGAAATATGAATTATTACACTATTCAAAGTCTCATTAATTAATGAGAAAGGCAATAGAAAACCAGTAACAGACATTGGGATAAATGACTCCCAGTTGTTTCTTTGGAGGTGAGTGGAGTCGTTTAAGCTCCGCCCACCCAGTAATGATTTGGTGCTAATGACCTCATTTACATATGATGGGACTAGCTGCTACATTCACTGTGCATGTTTCATAAAACATACAGAATAAGCACTTTACTGAATGTCAAATTATTAAGCTTCATACTTTTAATTTGCATTTCATTTTCATTTTGGACAAAATAAATGCCCTAAATGTAAATGTAAGTATTAAGCGTGTATTGAAGACATTTATTCAATTCGTAATACTTACGTCTGTACTGCTAGGGCTATTGTTATTATTAACAAGTATTCATCCTACATGAGTTTGTAGATTTCTTCATGAACATTTGAGAACTGCCAGGGCTCAAACATCAGTTTAGTCGACCAGCAGGCGTTCTGTTGTGATGTCAGATTTATGTTAACTAGATCAACAGTCAATACATGATTGAGGCCAGATTGCCAAATGTTGTAAGTTTGTTGATCAAAATAATAGTAGAAATGGCCTTCACTGTGGTTTTGCAAACAAAGCTGGAAAACGGCATTTTTTTCAGCTGTCATTTTGTTTACAATATTGTCTCCTTTATGCAAACCAACACATTTTGAAAAACAGATTTTTTAAATCCCAACACACACTTCCAGGATCTATTGCTTATAGCTAATAAGTCATTGCAATAAGTCTTCATTACTAATTCTAATCAGGTAAAAAAAAAAATACAGAACAGAGTAAAGCTTAAATGTTTGTTACATTTGATACTGATAAGGTTAACCATTTTATATACAAGAACAATAAAATACATTCTATTTTTCTTTTACAAAAGATTGATCTATTTCTACGGTTGAATACTTATAGTGTTGCATCTCAGATTTCTCACATCCCCCCCCCCACTTGTAAAACTGTTTGTACTCACGCAGGTAGTGAACGACTTGTATCAGAGAGAACTCTATTTTGCTAAATCATAAAGACTAATTATTGAATAAATGAAATATGCTTCATGACACCGTGTGTGTGCCACTGTTGTTACTTTCAATGCATGCGCTTGACGACGACAAGGGGAAATTCACATATATTTATTTAGAAAAGTGCAGTGCATAAGATCGGACGGGATTGATTGATTGATTCAAGAGTGACATTTCTCTCAACACACACACACACACACGCACACGCACACACACACACACACACACACACACACACTTGCTAGTCGTAGTTGTGCCAACGCCAGGCCGCACAGTCCTCAGTGCAGGTGAGCGAGGCCGGTGAGGGTACGCAGCTGGTAGGGCAGCGCCACGTTGACGTCACGGTGCCACCGGGGGGCACTGACGCTGGGGGGTGGAGTCAGCACACTCTGGGCCACGCCTGGGAGCTTCAGCAGCGAACACAGCTCCTCCCCCCGCGTCACTATGGCGACCAGGTCATCCTCACTGGGGCACCAGACTGCTGGGCCGCCACGTCCCGCCGCCGAACACAGCTTGGAGAGGAACAAGGAGACCCTGGACACACACACACACACACACAACATTAAAACAATGTTAATAATAAGGTCAATCAGTGGAGCGGATTCATTCACATGTTTGAATGCAGCAGGCATCTGGGCCCAAATACAAACTACCTGGGGAAAAAAAGGCTACCTGGGTATGAGGTCATGTGACCGGGACGCCAGCTTGGCGAGCGCGCTCATCAGAGACGTGATGACCCTGGGAGCAACGGGAGACTCGCCGGGGGGCGGGGCCGAGGAAGTGACCTCAAACAGCACCGCCTCCAGCGATTCGAAACAGGAAGTGATGAGCTCCACTGAGCAGCGGGCGTCACTCGTCACCGAGAGGTACTCCCCCAGCAGCCACACCTGCCACAAGCAAACAACATTTACACATCTGAAATACATTAAACATATATACAATCCAAAAATGTAATCTTCTGGAATGAAAAGGGTCTTGTGTTTTTTGTTTGAGGTATAATTTGAAATGCAACAGAATAGGAGTATTACACACACACACACACACACACACACACACACACACACACACACACACACACACACACACACACACACACACACACACACACACACACACACACACACACACACACACACACACACACACACACCACATTGGTGAAGACGGCTTCTTTGCTGTAGGCATTGGCTGTGGTTCCAGCAAACTCCAGCAGCTCGTGTGATTGGCCAACCACGAGGGAGGGGCGGAGCTTACAGAACCTCAGCAGGTGACAGCTGAACACTCTGTGTAGAGGACAAGGCAGAGATAAGATATAAAGATAGAAAGTGTTATGGTGACTCGACTCAGACTCAATGTTGGTGACTTGGACTCAAGATTTGGTGTGTGTGTAGTACCTTATTGGGGAGTGTGTACCTTATTGGGGAGTGTGTACCTTATTCGGGGGGGGGGGGGTGTACCTGTGTGTGTAGCTTATTGGGGTGTGTGTACCTGTGTGTCTCCTTAAGGTACATTGGGATGTTGAAGAGCAGACTGCTCCTTTCTAGCAGCACAGAGATCAACTGGGCCAGCAGATTATCATTGGCTACCTGGAACACACGCACACGCGCACACGCGCACACACACACACACACACACACGGACCTTATGGTCTTATGGTGTCTAATGGTACGTTTCCAAATGTCCTGTCTCGTATTAATAACTTATATATCTTATCTTATCCAATGAAGCGTTCAAAGGGGGAATCATTAGCATGTACCGAGAAAGTCAACTATGTCCAAAGCAACTGCTGGGATTCCTCTGAAGTAAATATTTAAGTGAGTGGTGCTGGTGTTACCGTGACAACCGCATTGAAGTAAACATGTAGCAACACGGGGACGGCCTGGGCGGACTGAACGACCCTCGGCCAATCAACGGCTTCGGCCAGCAGCTCGTGCAGCTTGCCGAGCCGGGCGATGGTGTCGCCTGTGGAACAGGAGCAAACGTCAGCAGACACCACAATAATAAGAATAATACAGTGGAAATCTGTGATCCATTCTTTCCAGCAAACATGTAATTAGTAGGAAGTAGGAACTTCACAATGATTACATTTTATGCACCAAGCCTGGTCACCTTGTAGCCTAGTCCTAACTAGACCTTCGTACTCATTTCATTCATACTAAAGGTCTAGCAGTGCTGTAGAGACAAACGATTTCTCACTTGAAGGCGGGTGCTGTTGAAGTTTAAAACCTATTGGCTCTGCCCAGTGCCACTCTGGATCTGCCTTAACCAATCGCTAACGTTTGGTCGTGACGTATTTCATGCGCCAGAAACCACGTTGCGCGCAGTATACAAACGGCAGATGCAGTGAGCATTAGCATTAGCCTGGTTCCGCCCGCCTCCGTACTTCCGCTCAATAACTGAAATTCGCGCACGACCTCTACGTCACTGTTCTCAGGCCGCGCCTCCTGTTCGCTGATTGGAAGGCACATTTGAGGGAAAAGAAATCGTTCTAACATACAGCACCGTCAGACCTTAGTACTGAAGTGAAATGAAAATTGAGCGGAAGTACGTAGGTGGGCGGAGCCGGTCTAGTCACCTAGAACCATGGTGACACTTCAGGATGAAATGTCACCTTGAACCATGGTAACATTTCATCCTGAAGTACAACCATAATATTCTTTAACCAAATGCTTAATCTCAAAGTATGGCAATTTTTCCTACTTTAAAATTTGATTTAGGTAGATTAGATTGCCATTTTAATTCAAATCATGTGAGTTGGTTTGAGACAGTGATACATGCGTTATATACAATATATAATAAGCGTTTATACAAAATAATATACATTTTACTATGTTCCACCACAAGGGGTCTAAAGGTCAGCCAGATTAGGGGTCCAGAAATTCACTTTGTCTGGCTGGATGGTTGCAACTAAAACATGCAGGGACGCGTTACCTGAGCCGGCCTCCCCACGCAGCAGGAAGAGGAAGAGCCCTCGGTAGGATGGGTTACGGAAAGCCTCCAGGGACAAGTGGGCCCGCCCAGCTGCCTCAGAGATGGGAGAAAAGGCCAACCTGAATGGAACAAAACAAAAATACTCATTGCCCAATAATTCAACGGTGATGGGAAGTGAACAAGCTCGCTTGACTGAAGCTCGCAAACCAGCATGTAAAAAAAGTTATTTCAAATGCTACATTAATAACCCACCTTGCCCAATTTGTCTTTCGTAATATTTGAACATTTTTAAACATACATTTGTACAGCTACCA
This sequence comes from Merluccius polli, assembly GCA_030340625.1. NCBI lineage: Eukaryota > Metazoa > Chordata > Actinopteri > Gadiformes > Merlucciidae > Merluccius > Merluccius polli. The sequence continues at coordinate 115,109 of JAOPHQ010006265.1, forward strand.
GAGTGAAACAATTAGATAAGGTTGGTGTTGCAAATAAAGGTTATAGAAGTAAACAAGTATAATGTCTCCTTTTTCTATATTCAACTATTAACACAAGATTAACAGCAAGTGTGCAGTTACAATGTAATTTAAAGGATAGCGATGGTTTACTTTGGGAATTCCAACTATAAACACAGTCTTCTAAGCAATAAGGAGGATGGAGAGGGAGTTTTCACCGGAGCTGCAGGATGAGCGTGGCAGAGAGACAGGGCAGGTCCAGCAGCGAATGAAGCAGCTCCACTGCAGTTCCAGGCGTGACCAGAGAGGGCAGCAGATCAATAAAGTCCTCCAACACCGCTGGGCTGTCCCACGCCAGGAACTACCAGTGAGGAAGAGAGAGACGAGGAGACAATGAGGATCCAAAACAGGGAAGAGACAAGGCGTGTGTGTGTTTGGTCACCTTCAGCAGGTTGGGGAAGTCATGCGTGTGTGCGTGCGTGCGTGTGTGGTCATCTTGAGCAGGTTGGGGAAGGTATGTGTGTGTGTGTGTGTGTTTGGTCATCTTGAGCGGGTTGGGGAAGGTGTGTGTGTGGTCACCTTCAGCAGGTTGGGGAAGTCATGCGTCCATGCGTGTGTGTGGTCACCTTGAGCAGGTTGGGGAAGGTTTGTGTGTGCAAGTGGGTGTGCACATGTGCGTGTGTGTGTGTGGTCACCTTAAGCAGGTTGGGGAAGGCGTGTGTGTACTGGGGCACACGGGCCCGCAGGTGCTCCAGGTTGAGGCGTGTGAAGCGCAGTAGCTCGTGGGCCAGGTAGGGCTCGTTGAACAGCTCAGCAGGGAAGCGGCCAAACACTAACTTCCACACGGACTCGCACTCCACCGCCGCCAGCTCGCCTGAACAACACACACACATCAGACGTCAGGCATTAGTGAGAGTTCTCCAAGTCAAACGCATTCATCATCAGCACTCACATCGTCATAAATAATACACACACAAACATGTGCACAAAGTCAAACTGGGGAAAGGAGAAGTTTCACACAAATAAAACAAGAAAAGGGTATACCACACTTTTTGTCAACAACATTTTTCCCTGTTACTCTAATATTTAAAATATCATAAAACATTTATAAAGAAGTGATAACATGGTAATACAACAATAGGCTCTAAGACATCAATGCAAATAACATCCAATAAAAATATTAAAAATAATTAATAATATTTTCGTTGGATTTTTTTTTTTTTATCAGGTTATATCGTGTTGTTTGTTTTGTCGAGTTCTAGGATGGATGGGGGACGTGTTATCCCATGGTTACGACCCACGCCAACTTTGCAATAATCTTTTTTAAGCTAGTACCATCGTTGTGTATGAGTGTAATAATGAGCGATGTTGAATATGTAATGCCCCACACACTGCGGCATTATACTCCAAGCGTCTGAGAAGCTTAACCCTCTCACGGACGCGAAATCACATCGAAATCAACCGCCACATCCACACACACCTCGCCGCCGACCGATCCCTTCGTCGTGACGTTGAAGGGATACTGACTGGGTTCACCGACACAAAAATCACAGACTCCTCCAGAGATGTTCCATGGATATATTCAATAGGGACCCACCGTGGTTGAGGTAGAACTGGGCGATGGGCATCAGCACCCGGGCATATGCCAGGTCAGTGCTGAGCCGCCCGTACAGCGCCTTCACACACGGGAACGCCCGGTACACCTGAGACACATCCTCCATACACACGTGGTCCAGGATACACACCGCCTCCACCAGACACTGGAGGGAGGGAGGGAGGGAGGGAGGGAGGGAGACAGATAGAGAGAAACAGGAAGAAGACAGAGATTATCCAAAACAACGTAAACCAGTAAAGAACCACCCATTCTCGGAGATTGTGCAAACTATGGGTGTTGCGCAAACTGTGAATCTGAAAAGTATGTGTACACATACAAGGAAGTACACACCTTTTCATTGCTCTCAATGTACAGAATAGACAAACAATAGACAACAAAGCTGAACAAAGATAAACATAAACATTTAACTACTATGTACAGATATATATATATATATATATATATATATATATATATATATATATATATATATATATATATATATATATATACTGTATATATAGAAGAAATCTGAGCGTAACATGACCAGTTAATGCTTTTGAACAACTACAAATTTTATACAAATACAATTTCCCCCCGGAAAGTAACGTGATTTTTAATGATACAATCGATGTCGTCCTAAGACAGTAGATATAGCAGGAGTTTTCCAGCCCCTTTCTAAGCTGTTTAATGCCTGGCAGTCGTTGCCGGTATCATCACTTTACGCACACAGTACATTCAATTTGTTTCCATGCACCGCTGCACAACAGTCTGTTGTCTGTTGTGTCTCTTATATCGGTCTGAACCAATATAAAGAGGGACTTACAATCCAACATTTCCAAACATCATAGGAGCGATAGACTAAAATCATCATCCGACAATTAATTAAATTACGTAAACAGACTTTTTACTTTAACTTGATAAATGAGGGCCCTGGAATAAATATGTAATGATTAACTGGTTACTTTATACAGGGTATCTGCAGGTTTCAGCAAGTCAAATTTAAGACTTTTTAAGACCTTTTTAATACCACCTTGAATGAAATTTAAGACCTAAAACACGTGATGGTGGGGGGGGTCCCGCTGTATTACAACCCAAGCATAGCATGTGTGTCACTCAATGAGACTCATTCAGCTTGAATTTACTTTTACACAGAATGCATCTGGCCTCTTCTGGGTTGGCAACAGACGCGAGCCAACTTCGGAAACGGATGTCTTCCAGCCAACTGTCCTTGAATTTGCACTTACCCATTGTCGCAGACTAGCTAGCAAGCGCGCTGATAACCATTTATATATGCAGCTAGCAAGAAAGAAGCCTCTCTACATGTCCTTCCCGAAAAGTCCCGCGAGAAAAATAAAAAAATAAATAGTCCTGCCCCGACAAATTTAAGACCTTCAGTTACAGTATTTAAGACCAGCATATGACATTTTTAACGAATTTAAGACTTTTTAAGGCCTTAAATTTAGAAACATGAATTTAAGACTTTTTAAGACTTTTTAAGGATGCGCGGACACCCTGTTATATATACATGAGGTAGGTGGACATGAGGTATACGATGATGTACTTTGTGTGTGTGTAATGCGATGTGATGAGCAAAGCTTGCTGGCTCACCGCTTTCTGAAGCTCGGTATCCACTCTTTTTTGTGCTTCTGAAACAAACAGAAGGGAAATGGGTTTGTTAGTCAGCATGCCTTCACTCCTACTCCACTCCCAGATGCAGGAAGACCAACACAAGCAAGTGTAAGGTTGTACGCAGAATGGTCATGTACATTGTGCTACAGCACAACAATAAGTGTTTTTTCCCCCAGAATATGTAAAGATACATGTATATATACACAAAGGCAAAGAAGTACATTGTCCTTTGTGAAACAATTGTATATCTTTCACATGCACACACACTCACTGCGATCGCTCTGTTCGATAAGGCGCTGGCAGTACTGGAAGGCCTTTTCTCTCAGACGCTCCTTGGGGGGAAGCAGTCGGCTGGAGGAGGACGTCGCCGAAACCATAGACACCACCGAGCCGTCCACCTCTGAGCGGTCGTCTGCAAACACCACTAGTGTTAGTTTAGGGTCAAAGGTTGCAGGAGAAGGGTGAAAGGTCGCAGGGGTGTTACAATTGTTAGTTGCTGAGATTTGGCAAGAGGTTTTGATTAGCCAGTTAATGCTGGTGAGGAAACGATCATCAATACCGTATTTCACACTATAAACAAAAGAACAGGCGGTGGTGTGGTGGTTAGTGAGAAATTATGGAAGAGTTTCAGGTAATAGCATCCAGATTATGCTTTTTTTAATAGTATTAAACAAAAATATGTTGTTGGCTTAGGGCGGCCATGATGGATCCTGGTATATGATGAAGCTAACGAATCAGGATTAAATACTGGCAACACAATGCCCTCATCACAGTTTAGTAGACGGTCATTAGTCATTTTCTGCAGGGATACATACATAGAAGACAAAAAACAGAATGGACAGGTTTTAAACACACGGAAACTTCTTCCCACAATGAAACAGAACTTTATTAGCATGTGCCCAGCAGTGGTTCCCCACATTAATTCATGCAGAAGAGGTTAGGAGTGAGCACAGCTCTCTTGTGGATTCACCAACATCGTACACACCCACACACACACACACTGCCCCCCAGTGGGAAGGTGGTCACATCTTACCCGTGGAGTGGGAGAAGGAGTGGGAGTGGGAGAGGGAGAGGCTGAGCTGCAGCCTGCTTGCTGATGACGGCGAGAGCAAAGAGGTCATCTGAGAGGGAGGGCCCAAAAAGGAATCACAGGCCTTACAGCCTGAGACCGGACACGGTTGCCCCATTTAGTACTACTCGTTGTTCACGCTGATGAAACACGCATTTTTTTTTTTTTTTTGAAACATGCATTTTTAACAACGGCTAAGAACACACACACACACACACACACACACACACACACACACACACACACACACACACACACACACACACACACACACACACACACACACACACACACACACACACACACACACACACACACACACACACACCATTGATTCATTCATAACCTCCCACTATTTTCTATTGAATCACCTAGATGTTGCTTATATCCAAAGCAACTTAGATACATTAGATAGATCATTATTAAGGAGCAGGACAGGGGGGGGGGGGGTTAGGCCTCTTACAGGTAGACTGCGGACAATGAGGTCGGAAGTCCCCCCCCCCCCCCCCCCCCAACATCTGTGATCTCCTGACACACAGCCATGCTTGCTGAAGGTGAGGCTGCAGAGGAGCTCTGTGTGAGGGTGTGAGGGAGTTCTTCTGAACTAACCACCTCTACAGTGAGTCCTGAACCATGTCTATGGGGCTTGTACATCAGAATGCATCATGGGATTTTCTTAAATACTCCTATGCTTCCAAAATGGAGGCTGTCATATACCTGCTTCCGCCAATGCGTTGCCGTTAGAGATGGAGTCGGAGGCCAGCAGCCAGTGGCGCAGCAGGGAGAAGGAGTGGACGTTCATCCACTGGTCCTCCGTGAAGCCCTGGCCCACGCACAGCACCGTGAAGAAGTCCCCCGACACACTCCCATCCAGCTCTGTCACGGGCCCTGGCTGGGGGAGGGGGGGGGGGGGGGGTAGGGGCGACGTGCACACACAGGTAAATGAGTACAGGAATCCCTCTCTCTCCCGCTCTCCCTCTCCCCTTCTCTTTCTCCCCCCCCCCATTAAGTCCACTCAGATCACCTGACGTATCCTGGGTCCTGTGAAGAATCCCACGGAGGAAGTCCCGCCCCCCTGCTGGGTGCTGGCGTATCGCAGCCAATCAACAAGCTTCTTATTCAGGAGGGTCACATGATCTGCAGCCAGTGAGAAAGAAATTATTAACGAAAACGTACCCAAACCTGTGCATGTGCGAGTACTCTCCTGATACATCTCCTCGTATTTGTGTCAATGTTGCTAACTAGGACTCTGAGGACTACTTAACTGTGCTCCTTACAGTTTGTGCGACTAAAAATAGTTAATTAGTTAATTTCCATCCAACGTTTGTGTGAATTGTTTGAGAGTGTAAGAGATACCTTTTTCATGATGTTAACCCTGTGTTTTGTAACACCTAGATTCAAATAGATTAGTTTGTATGTGTGTGTGTGTTACCTTCAGTAAGGCAGTCTGGGTTGTGGCTGAGGATGGTGGAGATGACCGGCAGGGTGTGTGTGAGGGAATGGACCGGCCCGTCGGCAGAGCGGCACTCGAGGCTCTGCAGCAGGTGTCCACACAGAGACGAGAGATCATCTTTCAACACCGTCTGGAAAGAAGGAAGCAAGGGAGAGTTCAAGCGTTGTGAAAATGTATTGTTGTGCACTTATCTACTTTGTATTCTAGCAATCGGTTAACTTAGCAATTAGGTGTGCTTGAAACTCGCTCTTGTGAAATCCTTACTCTACTGATAGCGGTTTACTGTTGCACTTTCTCCTAACAAATGTACCTATTGTAAATCGCTTTTGACAAAAGTGTCTGCTAAATGCCCTAAATGTAAATGTAAAATATTGTGGTCTGCAACATCAACTCTAAGGTCATTGGTCCGGGACTTTCGTTCTCTTTCGGTCTGATTCGGAATAATATCGTCATAGTCCAACTTTTTGTGGAGTTAGTCGGTACAGTACAACTTGGCCCACTGATGAACCATGTACCTGCGAGAGGAGCAGGCCCACTGCATGGCTGTTCAGCGGGCTGCCGGTATCCTGGCTGTAGTTCAGCTTTGTCCCAGAGGGGGGCAGTGTCTCCCTGAGCACAGCGGAGAAAAGCACCTGCAGCTGCTCCACAGAAGAAGACAGGAGGAGCGACAGCAGCCTAGCGTAGAGTTCAGTGGGAAGCCTGGATGGACGACATAGATACCAACAGCAGCATGTAATACTGTCTGTACCTATGTCACGGTAACAATGTAAATACAAACCATCAACATATATACACACGCATATATATCTATGGATATACAATAACAAACAGCCGTTCAGTTGTGTGTAGCTAAACACTAATTCTGTCTGGCGGTGGTATTTTTGATGCCATTATCTTTCAAGAAATGGGCAACTGCCTGTCAATATCAATTATATCTAGCGCAGAATAATCATCAATTAAGGCAAAAGTATTACATGCATTAGCTCATTGTTTTACATGTCGGTGTATGCCATGGCATGAGCAAATGAGTCACATGATGGTGGGTGGGGTTGGACAGCAATGGAGGAGCCCTTACATCCGTGTGGTCCTGCTGGCAGACAGGATGAGATGCAGCCTCTGGAGTGAGTCAATGGTTTCATGGCCGAAGTCTCTGCCCTGGGTCAGCTTCACTATCCTGCTGAAGAACCGCTGCAGCTCCGCATCCTGGATGTCCCTGGAGAGACACCACGTGACTAACTAAACAATACACACATACAACAACAACAACGACGATGCTCTCCTATGGTGACCCTTTTTTATCCGTAAACGGTATCAAAACATACACAGACCTCGTCCAACAGCACCGTTCACGTTTTGTACTGTACTTTTATACCCTACTAGCAGCACATATGGAAAGCCGGATGAGTGTGTAGCGGTATTAAAACGTCAGCTGTCAAAACGACGTCATCTACAACGCTTCCGCATTTGTTCAGGTGTGTTATTACCTCGCTTGTTGAATCAGACTTTCGGAACCATGTGAATACATGTTGGCAAAAAACAGACACGCATCCCACGACCGCTGAGGCGGTTGCCTAAAGTGTCCGCATATCTCCCTTGTTGTTTGAACAGGAGGTAAACAGTGCTATCGCTTAAGGTACCCTGACGGAAATCACGTCTGCTGACAATAGTTCCGCTTTTTTTCCTTCCCCCACCCACTCGTGGCCTACGGAGGCCCTCTGAGGTCCTTTTTTAACCACACAAAGAAATCCCTAGATGTGTAAATCCATGCGCACGGATTTGTATCATCGTTCGCATAGAAAGTAGGTCGTAGCGTGCTCAAAATAAAATAAAAATATTTGTTTCTGTTATATAGACATAAGCAATACATATATCACATTCTTAGAAATACAGCGAAATGTTGTTTAGGCCTATAGGTGTTACACCTATAACAGCTCATCTAATTCTACTGGGCCTCTTATAAGAGATAGTTTAAATAGTATTTACTAGAATCATCAGTGACAAAAATATTGATATACATTGTGGTGTGCTGAGCAAAGCCTTTCATTCCTCCAATACCCCTCACCATATATATATATATATATATATATATATATATATATATATATATATATATATATATATATATATATATATATATATTAAAAAAAGACTTGACTGTACCCAGAGAAGAGGCACACAGATGACTCTCTGGGTCAAATGATTAATGCGGGGCTGGACTGAGCTTCTTAACGTTGGCAGACAGACTCGGGGGGCCCAGAAACTTGAGTCAGCTGGGAGCCAGAGCTAGTGAACGTACATACACTGCTTGAAGACCGTCGCGGGGTAGAATCAGAAAGGTGCATGTTGGGTATGCATGATTCATCATACGGCTGTGAAGTAAGTCGATATGCGAAAGCAGCATATCACCTACAAGCAACATTTTTTTTCTCAATACCACGTAAGGCAGAGGTAAATGTGAGACAGTTGAGACGCATCCGTTGCAGGCATGTGCAGAGGGGGGGGGCTATGGGTGCCCGAGCCCCTGCCCTTTTCCCTTTGAAGGACCAAAGTGCCCTTTTGAGCGGACCAAAGTGCCCTTTTGCCCCCCCGCTCAACAATCGCGCAACAGAAATCCTCCGGTAGCACCCCCTCCCCGCTCAACAATCGCGCAACAGAAATCCTCCGGTAGCACCCCCTCCCCGCTCAACAATCGCTCAACAGAAATCCTCGCGTTTTTGAGCACCTTCTAGAGGTGCGCGGATGGCGGTTACAGCCGCGGACTCCGCGGTTAAACCGCGGATCGGGCGGATGACCTTACGAAAAATAATATTTTAATTAAATTCGGGCGGGTGGCGGTTGAACCAATCAAATGAAAAGATATATATAAGTTACATTGTTAGGCTAAATATTGTTACTTACATCCGATAAAAACGAGCACACTTTTCTCGCGTCAGCAGCGCCCGCGGATGGCGGGCGGTTGCGGTTTTGAAATTGGTCAACAAACGTTGGTGCGGATGGATGGCGGACGGATGATGAGTTTTGTGATGCGGTTGCGGATACAATAATAGCCCATCCGCGCACCTCTAGCACCTTCCCCTCAAAGGATCTCTGCACGGCCCTGATCCGTTGCCCAGATGAAGTCTATCCCCAAGGAACTTCCAGGCCTCCAATCTGATTGACTGTACTTTTACTGAACATGATCAAGCATGATCAACATATCCAACATGCCTCTGTGTCAAAACAGAACACCGAATATCAAGTAGCTCACTTTTGGAAATATTTGTTTTATTTGAAATGGCAATATTGTGTATTGTACTAAACCTCGTCTGAAAGGTGAGAATGTAGCGCCCGCACACAAACGTTTCTTCTGTGCACACAATTAAAGGACACCCAAGGGTAATGGAAAATAATCTTTATTATCTCCTCCATTGCCCCATTCACCCCCACGAACACGCTCCACTGATGCCAACACCCTCACCCCCATCACCAGGGCCCAGTTTCCCGATAACGATGTACGATCCATCTTACGATGCTTCTTACGAATCATCTTTCGAACGATCGTTATTTTTTTCCGTGCGTTTCCCGAAACTCCTCTTAACATGAACGCGCGTGCACAGATCTAACGATCGATCGTAGCCTTGTACCTGTCCACTGACACGGTGCTGAAATACATATACTCGATTCTGATTGGCTGGAGGGTGTAGGTTGAAAAGTACACCTACGAAAGACGTTGACGCTATGAAGACGCTATGGCCACGTTGCTTGGCAACGCCTGCATACGGGAGATATTAAATAGTCCGCTCGATTTGTAAAAAAATAAATAAAAAAAAACACCTCACGATTTTAACTCTAAAACACATTCAAGTACTATTAATTGAGTAAAGGTGACCATGGTATAAACGGGATAATGCCCTTCGAGGTGTCCATTAACAGAACCGTCCTCCGCGGTTCACGCCTCCGCGTCGTCCATTCATTTCTGTTAATATTTAATCAATTAATAATATTTTATATCTTCATAGCCATAGTCAACGTCTTTCCTAGGTGTGCATCAACGATAAGATTATAGTATTCACCCAGACCATGGTATAACATAGACTAAGCTGTATAGCCTATCGTAACTTCAGCGTCACCAGCTGGACATTCAGTGGTATTGGATGTGTTAACGACGCTCGTAGTGCGCTACGAGTACCCCTGGAGCTCTCGTTCGCTACGAGCGTCTTAACGATGTTCGTTACGCAACGATGCTTTCGGGAAACGGTGTGAAAACTGTCTGATGGTCGTACGACGTACTTAACGAACCACTTAGGCTAACGACGCTTTCGGGAAACTGGGCCCAGGACCAAATACTGCACCATAGGGGACAGAGCCTTTGCCATTGCCGCCCCTACCCTCTGGAACCATCCACCCCCCCCCCCCCCCCCCGGCCAGCCGTAACTCGGATTCACTGCCGTCTTTCAAAAGTCATCTCAAAACCCAGCTCTTCACACCTGACAAATCATTTTCCACCCTCTCTCCTTCTTATTTTCCTACCTACTCTCTCTGTATTGTTGTTTTTGAGTATCTGTATGTGTTTGTATGCATGTATGTACTTTATGTATTGTCCATTTGTATCCTTTTTGTTTTCGAGTTTTTGTAAAGCGTCTTTGGGTACCTAGAAATGCGCTATATAAAACCTATGTATTATTATTATTATTATTATTATTATTATTACTATACCAAATCGCTCTCCTGCGATGTTGACCTTCTACTCCGTCTCTCCTTCCCAGGTGCCCTCTCTGGAGGTCTCTGCGCTCTCCACCCCTGGAGCTGCTGGTTGGCGGATACTCTGTCCCTTCCTTCCGTCTGCCCCCCCTCCCTGGCCGGGGGGCCGCTGCGCTCTCTGGCCCCGGATTTGCTGGCCAACGGACCTCTTAGCAGCACACGTGGCAGCGCCAGCACCTGCCACTTCCTCCTGGATGTGGAGGCACAGTCTGGTGATATTGAGTAGCCTCCTGGGCACTCTTCCCCCCCCCCCCCCCCCCCCCCCGGTATCGCAGTGAGAAAAGGTTTGAGTCTGTTGTAATGCACACATCACCTGTCCCTCCCTCAACTAACACGATACAAGACTTCTGTGATTCTTCGACTATAAGGGCCCCTAAATCTCCTTTTCCTAGCCTTAGAGCGGACCCATTGGAGCGGAAAATGTGCCCGCCTCTTTCTTTCGGGGGGGGGGGGGGGGGGGGGGCTAGACTGCTTGTAGGAATACTCGCCCCGGATGACGCAATCTTGTTTTGGAAACTAGCTGACTGCACCAACTGTTACGGTCTGTCTTCAGCACAAACACTTCTCCCAACAAGTAGTGCTTTCTCAGAAACTCCTTCTCGGTGGCAGCATATTTCCTTTCTTGTTTAGTCAGAGCCCTACCAGCATAAGATGTGACTTACACCCCACCTCTTCCTGTGACAGGATCGCCCCAACGCCTGCATCACTAGCGTGAAATGTTTGTGGGGATCAGGATGTGCAAGACTGGGGGCCGACATCAAACTACGCTTGAGCTGTTCAAAGGCTGACAGACAGTCCTCTGAACACTTAAACCGCCTAACCCTTCTGAGTTGGTGAAGGAGGCGAGCAATCTCTGCAAATCCTTTTACACACATTCTCTAATAGGAGGCTAGCCCAACAAAACTACTTCAGTCTGGTTCTTTGGCACTGGCCACTGTGGCACTGCGTAGACCTTCGCATTATCAGCTTCCACACCCCTCGCTGAGATTATGTGGCCCAAGTACTACACCTGGGAATAAAATAAATTGTACTTCACTGGGTTTACTTTGAGTTTAGGCTGGCGTAATTTGGTTAGCACCTCATCCAACCGTGACAAATGCCCATGAACAGTCTGGCAAAACAATGAGTTCATCCAAGCACACTAAACAAGTTGTCCACTTCAATTCTGCCAGCACCCGGTCCAACAATCTCTGAAAGGTACTGGGCTAAGACCCAAACTCAGCATATTGAACCGTCGTGTAATGAACGCCGTTTTAGGTTCGTCTTTGGGATCCACCTCGCCCTGCCAGTACCCACTAGCCACGTCGAGAGTGGAGAACCGAAAAGAGTTGCCTTCGAGGGCGTCGTCAATGCGGGGCAGGCATCAGAGTCAAATCGTTAAATGTATTGTGACCGGGACCGGGTAGGAATAGGATAATTGTCCTGCACCACCTAAGCCTATGACATGCAGACCCCAACCAAATACTTGGGCCTTACCACTACATTTGAGTTAAAACATTACAGACAGAGCGGGAAACGTGCATTCAGCAGACAAAATGTTTATTTCGTTTGCGGTAGGGAAAGACAAACGGCTGCAAAGAAACTAAAAGGAAAACAGGTTAGTCCCACAATAATCTTATTATTACAAGTCATAAAGATGGATAAAATACTGATTGATTCAGATTGTGACAGTAACGAGCACTTATTTAGGAAAGCCACCACCAGGGGGCCAGACAGAGCTACAACCCCAACCACACTTCACATGTGCACAATACACACTAGTGCACAACAGATCCAATGACCGCTAGGTGAAGATGGTTACCTGCAAACTTTAAAGCTCACCATGCCAAAAGCTTACCACACCGCATGCAGCGAAGACAAATTAGGACCCAGTCTCCTCCCCACAGCGTGATCCTCCGCTCAAAAGAAATATATTCAAATGTAATGTCTGGCACAAGTAAAATAGTTGGTACATAGACCACCATATTTTTGTAACAATGAAAACAATCTTCTACCATATAAAACCCAACACTAAACCAAGACTTGGCTTAGCACACCATATAAAAACATTTAATTCCCAATGCTGTTCAGGCAAAACAGTTTGAATAAAACTATAATAAGACGTCACATTAGGCAAGACGGCCGCCTGGCACTGGATCCTAAGGGGGGGGGGGGATGATTGGAGGGATGATTGTTATTATACATGACCTCTGAGGAACCAACCACTTCCAGAAGGTTACCTGCATGGAGCGTAGGCTATACTGGGTGTGACACAGGAAAGGGTGACCAGCCCATCGCTGATCATCTGTCAAAAGGCCTACAACACCAGTCTGCATCCTCACAGGAACACACCCACAGTGTTGAACATGTGCACATCCATACCGCATTCACATATGAATGTTATGGAGGCGCCAGGTATAATAAACCCCACAACATAAGACCACAAACTAAACATCGCAATCCCTCGTTCTCAATCTCAGACTTGCATTACCTGCGTCAACTGCATTGCAAGAAGAAGGATGATGATGAGGAGGAGGAGGAGGAGGAGGAGGAGGAGGAGGAGAGGTACCCTACACACCAAACGTCAGCCTCAAAGAAAAGGAGAGCCACCTGCCACACCTGTCCTTTATGAAGGGGTTAGTGATTGCGCATCAGGTCCAGAGGCCCCGCCCACTAAAGGCTCCAGCCATGGCCGTCACAGGATTATTTCAACACAAAAAGCGGAAACTCCCCATCTGGTTGAGGGGACGGGAACCGCAGGTCCAAATATAAAACACATTTCAACACATTTCAACACATGGCGCATTTCAACAGACGTTTTACAGACGTTAAAAAGTAGGCCCTATCTGTGGCCTCTCGTCGTCGGTGTGCGCACATAAACCAGCGTCGTTTCACGCGCTTTTTGGGGGGGCGTTTTGCACGTAAGCGCGTTGCGCTGATTCGCACGTGGAATCTCGTGTGCCGAAAGAGAAAGCGCGCGCCTGACTCACACACACACACGCACAAACGCACGCACGCACACACACACACACACACACACACACACACGCAGCCTGCTCTCTCTGTCTCTCACTCTCTCTTTCTCATAAACACTCACTTCTGTACTGATTGCATAGCGAGCTGCAAGCCGCGTAGCGTAGTGTCGTAGAGGACCGATGAGCCCACGGTGCTAGCGGGATATAGTGAACACCTCCGCCTGGACAAATAACCACGACCTTTCAAACTCAACTTCTGCGCCAGGTAAGACATAACTGCAATGGGTAATGACATGTAAGACATGTAAGTTTAATGGGTAATGACATGTAAGACATGTAACTAATGGGTAATGGCATGTAATACATGTAACTGAAATTGGTAATGACATGTAAGACATGTAACTGAAATGGGTAATGCCATGTAAGACATGTAACTGTAATGGGTAATGACATGTAAGACATATAACGACATGTAAGGCATGTAACTGTAATGGGAAATGACATGTAAGACATGTAACTGTAATGGGTAATGACATGTAAGACATGTAAGACATGTAACTTTAATGGGTAATGACATGTAAGACATGTAACTAATTGGTAATGACATGTAAGACATGTAACTGAAATGGGTAATGACATGTAAGAAATGTAACTGAAATTGGTAATGACATGTAAGACATGTAACTGTAATGGGTAATGACATGTAAGACATAACGACATGTAAGGCATGCAATTGTAATGGGAAATGACATGTAAGACATGTAACTTTAATGGGTAATGACATGTAAGACATGTAACTAATGGGTAATGACATGTAATGCATAACAACATGTAAGGCATGTAACTGTAATGGGAAATGACATGTAAGACATGTAACTTTAATGGGTAATGACATGTAAGACATGTAACTAATGGGTAATGACATGTAATACATGTAAGACATGTAACTAATGGGTAATGACATGTAATACATGTAACTGAAATTGGTAATGACATGTAAGACATGTAACTAATGGGTAATGACATGTAAGACATGTAACTTTAATGGGTAATGACATGTAAGACATGTAACTGAAATAGGTAAAGACATGTAAGACATGTAACTTTAATGGGTAATGACATGTAAGACATGTAACTGTAATGGGTAATGACATGTAAGACATGTAACGACATGTAAGACATGTAGTAATGGGAAATGACATGTAAGACATGTAACTGTAATGGGAAATGACATGTAAGACATGTAACTTTAATGGGTAATGACATGTAAGACATGTAACTTTAATGGGTAATGGCATGTAAGACATGTAACTGTAATGGGTAATGACATGTAACTGTAATAGGTAATAGGACTAACAACTCTCTTTTAAACGGCAGGCAGTCTACATTAAAACAAATGGGGGGGAAAAGGACTTCACCGTCGTATCGTAGTGGAAGTAGTAGGCTATCGTAGTGGAAATAGTTTTTATGATCTCCAGGGCTGGACTTTATCCATTGAATGTCATTTATTAAGCCTATAAAACATTCAGGATTTTCTCTAAGAGAAAGTGCACATTCGCTGTTTTGCTGCAGCGGGTCATATACACATTGATACTCTGGCTTAATTTTAATATAACTGCCGGCCGATTTGCTTCCACCTGTTTCCCGTCTCTTCATCCCCCCATCGGGCTGCAGAGCCACAGTATCACATTCCTATAGGCAGCAGCTATGTGCTCGGACAATAGCGCCTTTATGATGGCCTGTACACCTGAACCAATCACACACGGCTATCAGCTACACGGCTTCCTGTCCATTCCAGTAACTGACCTGCAGTCAGTCACAAAGGCCTGCTGTGGGTCCCAGTGTCACAGGGTGCTTCTTGTTGGAAATAATCCCAAATTAATTTGACATTTGAGTGATCTTGACGGAAGCCATTAGTGCATAAATGAGCAAGAATTGCATTTTAATAACATTATCGATTGAGAATAGCACAGAATACAGTATAACAGAACATAATAGAGTATATATATTCAGAACAATACAGTATAACAGAACATAATAGAGTATATATATTCAGAACAATACAGTATAACAGAACATAATAGAGTATATATATTCAGAACAATACAGAATAACAGAACATAATAGAGTATATATATTCAGAACAATACAGTATAACAGAACATAATAGAGTATATATATTCAGAACAATACAGTATAACAGAACATAATAGAGTATATATATTCAGAAAAGAGTCTAGACCATTTGTCTGTAGACAGTGCTTGTATGCCATGTATGTCTGGTTATACCCAAAAGCCAAATCTGCCCATTCGACACTTATTCTCTTAATTTTGCCCTTCATTTTACGAAAATAGATTTATAATCAGAACCACTTTGTTATGGTCTTAATTGACCTATTTTTTGAGGCACAAATCATCAAACCCTAAATCTTTGGCCATTTATTTGTTGATGCGGGGGAATTAAAACTGATTGAATAAAGGAAGTACGTACATGCATATAAAAAAAAAAGCAGATACGTAACTGGATGTTATTAAGGAGTGAGGTCACTCCTAATCTACAATTAGGAGTGACCACACTCTTAATTGACAAATGGTGCTAATCATAAGCCTGACCAATCACAAATCACTTGTTGCACACCCTTGGCTTTTCACAGCGTATCGTCGTAGCACAAACACAGGTGTCCCTCATAACGCTATGGGTCTGCTGTTTTTATGTAGGGCACAGGTAGTAGACTAAACTAGTGAACTAGTGACTAGTAAGTTTACTACCCGCGCCCTGGTGCATGAAATAAGCAGACCCATAATTACTGTTATGCGTGACACCTGTGACAAAAGGAATAAATTGAAATAATTGAAATAAAATTGACAAAATGCTCAATGTGTCCTTGCTGGTTGTTTCCCCTTTTGGATTCGGATGACCAGGGACTGACGAGGGGTTTTTACTGAAACTTAAATATCCCTATTGTGAGAGTCCTCATATTTACAATAGACCACCAACAATACCAACATGTATACTTTACTGTGAGTTAGTTTAAGAGAGAGAGAGAGAGAGAGAGAGAGAGAGAGAGAGAGAGAGAGAGAGAGAGAGAGAGAGAGAAGAAAGAAAGAAAGAAAAAGTGTTGTTTGCTGCACAAGGGTTCTGCTGCTTATTCCTTTGTGGTTGGTTGATCGAAATCAGTACTTAAACACACACACATGCAGACACATATGCATGCACACACACACCCACACAGCCCAATGGTGTGTTTTAGGGAATGTTTTCCTGACCACAGTGCTATGGCACTGTGAGTGGGTGAGTGAGTGGTGTGAGTGAATGGTTGCAACAGGAGAGATAAAGAATTTTCATTAACATCTGGTTAACAAAAGGAGGAACCAGGCATGGGGTTTCTCGGCAACCAGCTCTAAAATAAGAGAAGAGGAAACAACACATATGTGGTTTCTGAGTGGGTGGTGGTGGAAGTATGTGTGTGTGTGTGTGTTGGGTGGGAGTCTGTACCAGGGTACGTACTTTGCACATTTTGTGTATCACACAAGCTTGTGTAGGGCTATTTGTGTATGCAAGGTGTGAGAGGTCATTAATTTGTGTGTTCCCTGTTTGTGTTTGTGTGTGCACATGTGTGTGTGTGTGTGTCACTGTCTGTAACTTCTTTTACAACTTCCCAACATGTGCGTCTGCTTTCCTACACATCGTTTTAACCCAATCAACATCTGCCCGTAATGTCAATACTTTGCACATTTTGTGTATCACACAAGCTTGTGTAGGGCTATTTGTGTATGCAAGGTGTGAGAGCTCATGAATTTGTGTGTTCCCTGTTTGTGTTTGTGTGTGCGTGTGTACATGTGTGTGGGTTTGTGTACGTGTGTGTGCGTGTCACTGTCTGTAACTTTGTTTACAACTTCCGAACATGTGCATCTGCTTTCCTACACATCGTTTTAACCCAATCAACATCTGCCTGTAATGTCAATGTCCCAGTGAATGTGTATGCATCGCATCACACCAAGTGATTAGTGGAAGTTTGCTCGTAGCTACGAATCATATGGCTGGAGGTATATACAAGACCTTTATGCGACCTCTCCGTTTGAACTGATTTTTTTTTTAAATATAAAACTGCAGCTTATATGTCAGCAATCTCCAGAGACCCCAAGTGGGGTCCCAACCCACAGGTTGGGAAACACTGCTCTAAGACAAGATACAATACACAGAAACATACTCTGTGTATACACCTGCAATGCAAGCATACACCTGTAACATATACACAATGTTATATAGATTTTAAATAAATAAATATATGCCATGTAGTTGAGTCTTATTCAAAATGTCTTACAATCGTCTGAGTCCATATTCTCATAGCAAGGTCGTCCAAGTGAGAATCGAACCCTAACCCTGGCAGTGTTAATACTCTACCAGTTGAGCTGGATAGAACTAGTTTATAAATGTATATACTGCACATTAAAACAACTAGTAAAACCATTAGTAAAACACACCTAACATCTTACAAAATACACAGGCAACCACTATTTTTTCCAGTCTTGTGCTTCTTTGCAAAGTTTTTGGTAAACTCTGTTTATTATTTTTCAATGGAAAAAAAACATGACACACATTCAGCAAAAATACAACAAATTAAAATGACACATAAAACACAAGAGACAAAATTACCCAAAAAAGAGCAGATAAATAAACATGCATAAATAATAATAATAATAATTAAAAAACAGACAAGTGTCAAAAGTGACAACAATTAAATGATAGCAAATTGAGTTGAAATATAATTGTCAACCAAACAGGAAAGAGGAAAATATGTTAAAAAAAAAATTTAAAAAAAGAAAGAAAAAGAAGCATATTTCTAAATGAAAGCCTTTTGATCATGTTTTGCCTCATAGTTGTTTGTACTTTTCTGTTGCCTGCTTTATAAGACATCAAACAAGAGCTTGTTTGTAACATCTGAACCGTCAGTCAAAGGGTTTCAAGCGTGTGATTTAGAAGGGATGGACAAAAGAATGAATACGAGAAAAACAGCACAAGAAACTAATTGTTACTATCCGACACATGCTAAAATACTTCAAAAACACAGACATGCTGACTATCTAGATCTTTGTTAATTGATTGATATGGAATAAACAGTGATCCTATATAACCACAACTACTAATAATTACACGCAACATCCTCCATATTAATGGAAAAGCGTATGCCTTGTTACAACACTCAATAAAATCACTTTTACCTGAGTGAGTTTGGAGGAAAAATCTCTACACACAGAGTAGGTTATAATTTTACAGAAAGACGTGTGTGTGTGTGTGTGTGTGTGTGTGTGAGAGAGAGAGAGAGAGAGAGAGAGAGAGAGAGAGAGAGAGAGAGAGAGAGAGAGAGAGAGAGAGAGAGAGAGAGAGAGAGAGAGAGAGAGAGAGAGAGAGAGAGGGATCACAGTGGGGCTGATTTGGGGCTTTGATCTGAATGGTCAGCACTCACTGGTCAGGGAGCATGCAAATTAAGAGATGTGTGTGTGTGTGTGTGGGATGGGAGGAAGTCAACCAGGAGTTTATATATAGGAAAAGCACATTTGGCAAAAATGATGATTAATTTTGGCATGACAAACAATTCACCACAAGTATGAAGAAGAATGAGTTATTTTAGGTAGTGTGTCATTACATTTATTTTTAAAGGTCCTGCAGACAACTTTCTAGCTTTAACGTATCAATATTAAGTAAATGTTGATTGCACAATGTAATGGCTACAAAATGATGATACCATTGGCGTTTAGATTGTTTTCCCTTAGCTTCCCTATAACCCTCGCTTTCACTATGCAGCTCTGTCTCCCACCGGTACGATCTCCCGGGAAAAATTAAGGCTCACTTTACGGCACAAAGAAAACGTGTCCATCATTGTGCGTGTAACCTATGGTTTCTCAACGGGGGTGGTACCGCCCCCTGGGGGGCGTTATAAACATTTTGGGGGGTGCTGGACGCGTGAGGGCTGGTATGGGGGCACTCAGGCACGAATGGGGGCGCCACAATTTGGCTTGTACAAAGTTCATTTGAACTCTACATTTTAAACTTTAATGGTTTCCCAACTACAAATAAAGCTGCTGTGTGAGACCGAGAACCCGAGTCTGCTGCTTCCACTGCTGGGTAAAAGGGAGTAAACCCCGACGTCGCCCCTGGAGATCTCCCCTCTGCTCCCTGATCACGATCGGGCAAGCCGAGCAAGAATGGTCTCCATAGTAACGCCCAAACAAATCCACCACAGCAGCAGCGAAATCCGGGAAACACAAACGCTACTTTTGACAGCTGTCACCTCATCTTCGCGGGCTAAAACTTAAATAACCAATGAAAACGTACACAAGCACGATAATGTAACCACGTTTAATCACACACAACAATACAATCAAAGAGGGATGCACCAAATATTTGGTAACCGAATATATTCGGCCGAATATTGCAAAAAAAAAGCCATATTCGGTATTCGGTGGAATGAGTGAAAAACAAGGCCAAATATATATATTACATATTTAGCGCCGTGTTTTAATGACGCAAGCAAACAACGTGCAGTGACGCGGCGTGTTTTACTGACGCAATCAAAGAACGTGCAGTGACGCGGTAATAAACAAAGATGTCGGCAGTGTGGAGATATTTCAAAGTTACGGAGAACGAAAAAAGAATTGCGGTTTGCAGCCGAAATATAAAGTATAGTATAAGTAAGGAATAATGCCTGACAAAATGAATGGACTTCGTGGAAGCAACCGTCCTCTGCTTCGCGTCGGACGGTTCACACCTCCGCGTCATCCATTCATTTCTGTTAATGGACACCTATATCCTGCTTATACCATGGTCACTTATGAAAGAAAGAAATATTTAATCAATTAATAATACTTTAATGCGTTTTAGAGTTAAAATCGTGAGTTTTTTTTTAAAAAATTTACAAGTCGAGCGGACTATTTAATATCTTATATAACCTATCCTATTTAATATTTTATATCACATTACAACTAAAATAACATTTCCATGTTGTTTACCAGTTTCTCCAGTTAAGTAATGTACAAACATGACCTATTATGTCTCAAAAACATACATTTTGGAGGCAATGTTTAAAATCAATGCTTTAATTTCCTGTAAAATGGTCAGATTTGCTCAGCAACACATCAAGTTGTTGGGGGCATAAATACAGCTCCAATCCAATAAAAACAGAGATTTTAAAGCAAAACAATGGCTTCTCTCATCATAAAACCTGATGTCAGTTGAAGTCCTCCAGTCTTAACACACTGTTTACCACAAGAACACTTAAAGCACCAGCACCCTGTAGTTTTTGGGGGTTTTTTTGTAAGGGGGGGGGGGGGGGGGGGGGTACGAGGATCATGGAATGGTCAGGGGGGCATTTGTTCAAAAAAGGTTGAGAACCACTGGTGTAACCAAACCAGGAGGAATATCGCTTTTGTTTACCGGTAGCTATCGGTAGCTATCCCCATTAGCTATCCCCAGTAGGGGAAATGGCGGACGGTGGAACAACCGTAAAGTCAAGTAAAGCCAATCTGATGACACTACTTATATCTGTGTATGCTACATTTTTGCATTGGGTATACTACCTGAATAAACCTCATGTCACGACTCGCCAGGTGATCCAGTCAGGCTACCAACCCAGTTCGCTTTTCTCAACACATACTAAATAATTTGTATCTGCTTTTTAGGTCTCCATTATAGACTAAATAATTTGAATAAACTCACGGTTTTCCTCCTAATGTTTTCTTCTACTCCACGCCGACGCCAACCCCTACTGCCGATACTTGTTTGTGCAAAGTAATACTCAAACTATGGTATTACTATGAAATGCACATCATTAAAATAGCTTTTGCCTGTTCCCAAATAAAATGATGTTAATTTAACTTTATCTCCTCAGTGAACAGCTTCTTTCTTTCTTATTTCCAAAGTGTTGATAGTTTATTTCGCTGAGATTTCCAAACAAATGCTTGTGTTGTTTGTGGTTGCTAGTTTCTGAGGAAATGGAAAGCGATCCAGTTTGTCTTTGTGACAGCGGCCCAAATATAATACCACTTGGAAACGCTAGGGTGGGAAAAGTTGAAAAGTTGTTTTTGAGTGGGAATGGAAATTTACAATACAATCCATTTGTTTGCCAATAACATATTTACAGATTACCGCCTTCAGCAACATGATTGATCGAAACAAATATGATGCGAAAAAAAGTGAAATGCCCCATTAACCCAGATTTGAACATATGATTGCCATTGTGTTACTATTACTTACTATTACACGAGTACAAGATGTCCTTTTATTCTTGTGATTGGGACCACGTCAAAGAAGTCGAGTTGTTATCTCTTATTGAGATAACAACTTTTGTGAAACTCGAGATAACAAAGATGATTACTTCTTTATCACGAGAAAAAAAAGAGAATTATTTCATTATCATGGGAAACGGAGGAAATAAAAAAAGTGAATGCATGGGCGTACCGAAGCCGAGAGCTGCCATGGGTGGCATAATATTTTTGATGAATGAATTAATACGTTATCCCAGGATAACGTGATGAGACGTCGTTCTTCCTTTTAAAATAAAAGCACATCCACGGCAACACGCTTTCTATGAACCTTTTTAAACATATTTATAGCCTATTATCAACGATATTATTGTGAATTCATTATTTGGTTGTGTTAACATTTATATTATTTAAGTAGTAGTATAATTTTGCCTGGATATTATTTACTATAAAAACTGCTTGGACGGATCCGAGTCCCACAACAAGATGAACAGGTCATTGTCCAGTCGTCACTCCCACTGACATAACTCAACCATTCATACACATGTTGTAAATATGTATATAATATAATTTAGTCTTTCGCAAAGCAACAATCAAAACTTTAAAAAACTACAAAGATTCAGTGTATCAGTGTATTGTTTGTATATGTGTATAGCGCAGTCAGAAATCCACTGGGGGGGGGCATTTTGCCCCTAAAAAAAATATGATTTCCCTCAAAATTGGAATGAAATTAAATGCCCTCATAAAATACAGTGTTAACTTCTGTATTTGACTGTGTATTTGCAAAGCGTGTCAGGATTTTGTTCCCTGGATTTTGCAAAGTGCGAATGGCTGAAATTAAAGACCTATATCCTGTTTGTCCCAAGCCTGGTGACCATCTGAAAAACCTCCCGATGCTCCTAATTTAAAATGTTGTATAAAAGTCACCGAAATGAAGGCACTCACCACTTTCTATAATCCCTGTTGTTATGACGGCACTCTTAGAATTATTTGAAATGTCTTCATTTGTTCACAATAAACAAAAACTAAATTCTCACCGAAATGACAACACTAGCATGTGCCTTCATTTCGGTGACTTTTGTAAAAAAAAAAAAAAAAAAGTTAGGAGCATTGAGAGGTTTTTCGGACGGGCTTAACATGGATCGCAACAGAGATATGTCCCTTCAGGGGTTCTGTCCATCAAGTTATTACAAGAATATTACAATGGTGAAGAGATTCATACGAAGCCAGGAATAGATATTTCTTGAATGGAAGAAAGTCCATGAAAGTAAATATAGTAATGAAACTCATTAAGAAATAAAGGAACCTCCCGTTGCGGTTTGACAAAGAAAAAAAAATTGTGCTAGCAAGTAGTGGTGTGCGATACTGCATATTTTGGTATCGATCCGATACCCAGTAAATACGGGCCAGTATCGCCGATATCGATACCGATACCGATACTTTTCAATAAATAAGGTGGATGCGTAATTGAATTGCTAAATCTCAATTAATTTTCATGACCTTAAGTGTTTTTGTGATGTTTCCTTTTTTCTTATTAAATAGTTAAAACCTAGGACAGAATGAGAACAAAGTTTATAATTAAATAGAAAATGCTTTATTATCAAGTTTTTTGCTTTGCGTCACGTGACTCGCGTGACGGCGCAACATCTAAACACAAGAGGAGGGGAGCAAAGTGTGCCTGCTCTGTGCTGACACAGCGGCTGGCGAGTTCGGTGACCGCTGTTTCCTCTTTGCCGAAACCGCAGCATTGCAAACAAGAGCGGAACTTAAAGTAAAGAATCGATCCCAACAGGCTAGCATCGATCCGATACCGATACTGACTTGGTATCGATACTATCGATATTTGGATCGATCCGCCCACCACTACTAGCAAGTATCAGAAAAGGAAAACTTGGTGGCGCTCAGCTGCCCTCTAGCAGTAAATAAAATAACTGGCCATTCTAAAGGTAAAACTAAATCTAATGAAGGAATAAAGAAAGAAAATGGCTACTATTGGACCGGTACCAGAGTTTGATCTAGTAAAAGAAGATTTTGAGTCTTATCTGGAATGAGAGATGGTTGGCAGTAAATAACATAGAGGATGAGAAAAATAGCTGTTTTTCTCAGTGTATTGGGTCCAACCGGTGTGGAATGGATAATCATCAGCCAAGTGTAGCTATATCAATGAGAAATGCCACAACTGTGGAAAAACAGAGAGAGTTTGTAAAAGTACAAAACACACAGGAAGTGCTCACATTGTGTCAAAGGAAGGTGATATCAAGACAGTTGACCAATTCACAATATACAGCTGTAGTACAAAGATAGAACATATGTGTATACATCAGTGGCGGCTGGTGGTCAACATTTTTGGTGAAGCAAACCCCGTCGACCGACGCACGGAAACGAGCGCACACCTAACCCCCCACCTAACCCCCACCCCTGGGTAACATAACTGGAAAGGAAAGACATCCAGGCTACCTTTTCTTTCCCTAAACTGTTCACCTCCAATTTCTGCTGTACTGCATTCTGATGTCCTCTCTCTCCTGTTCTTCCATCCAGACAGTTAGAGTTAAATCACTACAAAATATGAAAATATTAGTTGTTGTAAAGATGTTACATAGAGGTTATTTACGAGGTACTGTATTGTTTACTTCAATTAATACATTGTTGTTGGTCACTGACAGAGCTGTATTGTTAAATTGTCCCTTTATTTTTAACTTAACATTATAAAGCTTAAGTGAAGTAACCACCTTGCTAGGCCACAAGAAAACATGCCAAAACCTATCTCTCACCTTGTAGTTAAATTCTGCCCTCCCGGCGAAGTGGACAATAACTCAAAGACGCTATGGCCACGTTGCTTGGCAACGCCTGCATACGGGAGATATTAAATAGTCCGCTCGACTTGTACAAATAAAAAAAAGCTCACGATTTTAACTCTAAAACACATTAAAGTATTATTAATTGATTAGATATTATATGAATGGACTTAGCAGACTTCGCGTGAACCGTCCTCCGCGGTTCACGCCTCCGCGTCGTCCATTCATTTCTGTTAATGGACACCTCGTCGGGCATTATCCCTTACATACCAGCTGGGAGTTCCTTCTAAGGATTTAACTGTTCTCCTTTCAATTGCAACAAATGCCAAGTTTTGCAGACGCAGAAAAAAATGTGTATCTTATTAAATTAATGTTCAACATATTATGTATGTACAAAAACCCCCCCCAATATGTATGTTCGTCAGTCGTCACTGTCAAAGTCAGTTCACGATAGCTGCCTAATGAAGGCGGTGACTGGCCAGAGTGTTGTGTCAATCAAATTCTACCCTATCGGTCACTGCTTCACGGGTGGGACTTTCTGCCATAAGGATCAATTGAAACAGAAAAAAACCACGAGCCGCCTGGGTTTCACTCGATTTACATTGAAGTCAATGGGAAAAGTGACATATGGTGGTGAAGCAGAAGGAACGTCTGCTTCACTGTAATTATCTGTTCCACCGCGGGTGGCGCTGTTGTCACTCACAGAATTGATTTCAGGAAAACAGCTCGTCTTACTGACTTTATTTCTGTTTCAAAGCACTGAAAATGGGATTATTGTAAGATTATTATTTTTATTTTTTTTAACTTTTTTTTTGGTGAAGCACTGCTTCACCTGTAGTCTTATAGAAGCCTCCACTGGTATACATATATATATATATATATAGAGTTGTATACTGGTGCTTCAGTCTCCATAGTGCCTGAGAACGTCTACAGAGAAAGGCTGAACCACTGTCCTCTCCAGCCAACAGCCACTGCCTCTCATCGTCATGAAAGGTGAGACAGCCTTGATAGGCTGTAACTGGCTGAAAAACATGAAACTGAATAGGGAAAAAAATATTCAGTGTGAAATGTGACACACCAGTGAGCCTACTCTCACGGCCTGGATAAACACAAGGAACTGTTTAAGGATGGCTATGGCAAAAGACAGGGTTTCCAAGTGAAGGTCAGAGATGGACCCAAGCCAAGCCCTTCCCCTATGCTTTAAAGGAGGCTAAGAAGAGGGAAGAGGGAACGAGAACGTCTGGAAAAGATTGACATCACAAAAGTGAACGGGAGTGACTGGGCTGCACCTATTGTAGTAGTCCCAAAGGAAGACGAGACTGAGACTGTGTGGAGACTACAAGGTCACAGTCAATCGCTGTATTCTACAGGAAGAATACCCACTGCCTGAAGTGGATGATCTGTTTGCCACTCTGGCTGGTGGTTAAGTTTTAGTAAGCTTGACTTTTCAGTAAGCTTGACGTCGTTAGCTTAACAGCAGCTACGTTTTGACCCCGAGTATCTGGTCATCAACACGCGCAGGGGTTTTCAAGTACCATTGTCTAGCCCAAGGGTTCCCAAACTTTTCAACCCGCGACCCCCAAAATAACGGTGCCAGAGACTGGCGACCCCCACCATCCCCGGATGTGACTGAAAAAAAAAAAAATGTGCGCACAGGCCATACGCACTAGGCTCATCCAAACACGGGCTTAACGACAACACAAAAGAACAGAGCAGCCTGTTATGATTTTACATATAGAAATTTACTGTTTGATAAAAGCAGAATACGTCAGTCAAAATAAGATCTATGTACACAGGAGGGCATAGTATTACTGTCAAACTATTATGTGCAAACTTAACTTTAACTTTACTATAACATTAACTTTACCTTAACTTTACTATAACATAACTTTCATTTCCATTTGAACAGAAGAATATCTCTGGGTAATATCCACAAACTGTTGTAAACATATGTACATTGTTGCTGGCAACTAAATTTCAGCTAATGAGATGGATGCGCGCTATGCGCGGAACACAGCAGGTCAATTCTCGGTTTAATTGCGGAGACGGCCACACGGAGATCATCCTCCACATTTAGACGTGATCTGTATTTATTTTTAATATACGTCAGAGAAAGTTTTTTCGCACAGGTATGTGGAGCCAAACGGCGTCAGTACGTCCATCGCGGCCTTGGACAGCTGTGGATATTCCCTCTCGACTGAAATCCAGAACTCAGCAAGCGTCTTCGAATTAAAATCTGTCTTTAAAGTGCGGTCACACGACAGCTCAACCAGTGCGTCCTCCATGCCGGCTGACAGATGACTTGCAGTGGTTACAGTGAATGGCGATCTTATCCAGTCATGTTGTTCCGGAGCCGTCCGATGATGCCATTAAAATGCATCAATTGTTTTAACCCGTTCATTTTTGTGTAATGAATTAATCTTAATTAACGTGTTAAAGTCCCGGCCCTAATTATAATTTGAACTACCATGTTTTATAATTTTTACAACTATGGCTGATTTTTTTTTTTTTTTAAAATGTATGTGATTTATGAAAATCATTTCGCGACCCACCCCTCGGCGTCCCGCGACCCCCACTTTGGGAACCACTGGTCTAGCCCACATGTGGCAAATACAAGGCCCGGGGGCCAAATCAGGCCCTCGGCCAAATTCTATCCAGCCCGCACAATCATTTGAGTTTTCAATACATCTTGGCCTGCATCTTTAACTCCGGCCATGTGTGGCACTACAAGTCCCAGCCAGGGACGCAGCTACCTACTTTCTGAGGGGTATGCAGACACATGGGGGGGTGCATTTTTTTTAGGCCCCCCTAAAAGGCCCCCCACAGGCACCCCTGTGCCTCAGAAAGAAAGGCGCGCCCCCGCCTCATGGCCTAATTTTCCATCGGCAACGCTGTAACCTCAAGAGGAAACTATGCGGCCATGCGAGCCATGCGATTCATCACAATTACTACTTAATGTATCACCTCCTGTGGTATTCATTATAAGAGTTTGTATATATATATATATATATATATATATATATGGCCCTCAAAGCTGTTATCATTTTTGGATGTGGCCCCTGCATAGATTGATTTTTGACACCCCTGGTCTAGCCTATGGAATCACAACAGCCCCAGCGATATTTAAAAAAACAGTGGACCAGATCCTCCATTGAATAGACAATGTGGTCTGCTTCCTATTAGGTGATATCTGACAGCCCCACAATGGAAGAACACATTGTCATACTGTGATGAGCAGATAGAATAATGTGGCATTAGAGTGAAACAGTCCAAAGTTTCACCAGGACTCAATGGAGTGTCTCGGAAACAAGATCGACACCCAGGGTCTCCACCCAACTAACAGCAAGGTGGATGCTATTGTCAATGCACCAGCACCCGCTAGTTTAGGTCATTTTTGGGTCTCAACTACTACGGTAGGTTTTTGGCAAACGTGTCGACAATGCTGCATCCTTCATCAACTAACGCAGGCTGAGACAACACGGAAATGGTCATCACAGTGTGGCGACGCATTCACAGACTGGCGTATGATGCGTCCCCAAATGGAGTGGTAGCTGTCATCTCACATGTTCTTCTCAAATTGAAAAAGAGGCATTGAGCATGATCTATATTGTGAAGACATTTCACAAGTATCTGTAGTGCAGCACATTCCAGCTACTGATAGATCACAAGCCTCCCCTGGCCATTCTCGGTCCCAAATCAGCAGTATCGACCTTGGCCGCTCTCCCTATGCAGAGCTGGGTTTTAATCCTTTTAGCCTATGATGAGGAAATAAAGTATAGAAGGTCAGGTGACCATGCAAATGCAGACACATTATCGAAGTTAATATGCAAAGGTGACTAACCCCGGATTTCCACCGGGGACGTGAGCGTCGCATGAGCGTCGCGTTACGGCTGCGTCGCGGTCGCCGCTGCTGATCGCTGCCACTCTAGTCAGTGAAACATTTCCACCGGGCGCGCTGCGTAACGTCTCAGCAGCGTCCCAGGAGCGGCGCGCCGCAGCCGCAACGCTGTCTTTACGCAGCGTTCTATTTGTGACGCGAGCCGCTGCTGAAACGCGTCAATTTAAACAGAGCAGACCGACCGGGCAGGAAGTGAAATAGTAAAAGCCATGGAGCATCCGGTCAATTTTCAAAATAAAAACACCCTCCCGATCGAACACGGCCACAAATCGTTGTCGTTTATAACTGACTTTGTCTATAGGCTACAGCACAACACATTAGGACATAACAACAATAAACAACACTAAACACAATTAAACCAGACAAAAAAGTAAACATTTACTATATAGCATACCAACTCATGGTAGAAGCACACAAATCTAGGAAAAACGACCAAATCAACAGCAAATCAACTTCTGACAGACAAAGCAACTGCAAGTCAACTTCGGAAAGGCAAAGTAACCTTTTATTTGTTTGTTCTATTTTGACATCCACAAATTACCCGTGGTCTCCTGATTCTCGTGTGGTCTTGTAGTTCTCGCGTGATCCCGCGAATCCAGCCGCCTCACAGCGCTACGCTGCTGTAACGCGTCAGGTGGAAATTGACGCAGGGCAGAGGACGCAGCCGTAATGCGACGCTCATGTCCCCGGTGGAAATCCGGGGTTAGACAGCCAGGATGACGCAGCTGCATTCCAGATCTCACTCATCAAAGAGCTTCCCATCACTGCTTCAGACATAGCTGAAGAAACCAGAAGAGACCCAGTCCTTTAAAAGGTGATGGACTTGACACTGGCTGGCTGACCAACGCACGTGAGTGACGCTACCCTTCATCTGTACACAGAGAAGAAAGACCAACTCTACTGACCAAGGCTGTATACTCTACTCCCATGACTGGGAGTAGTGCTGCCTCCCGAAAGAGAGTGCTGATGTACATGATGAACACCTGGGAATCACCCAAATTAAAGCTCTTGCCAGGACTTGACCAGGATACTCAACAGCACGTAAGCCAGTCCTCGCCCTGTGAAGCAGTGTGCAACAAGCCTGCTGAAGCACCTCTCTAGCCGTGGTCTTGGGCTACTGCACCATGGAAGCGTATTCATGATGACCAATAAACAACACTACCTGGTGGTCACAGGCGTTCACTCTAAGTGGATAGAAATGTTCCCAACTCACCTGATTACAGCAGAAAAGAGCTGAGACACCTGTTTATTGCCATTGGGCGTTGTGATTCAAAAATGTAAATGACTCCATCATTGTTATTGCTATGTTTCCCTCCTGCCCTGACTTTTCCTAAATTCCTATTCTGCGCATGCCTTTATCGTCATCATGATAGAATAACATATAGGAAAGGAATTTTGGTGTTGTTTTTCACAAAATCACCCCCCCTCAACCACCAGGAGCAGCGCCGATTAGCGTCGGTCCTCTCCTCTGCCCGAAGGGATGCATTTGCATGATGGCCGTACAGCGCATTGAGACAATGAATGGGACATAGAAACTCATTTGCATGCCAATATTCATTCACATGCACTGATAATCACTTATAATCACACTAAAGTATGTAGACCCACAGTATTCATCCTTTCGTGTCAAATATCAGAAATGGAAGTGAAACTAATCACACTTTTTGTTGAACTATAAAAGTTGTGTCCCGTGTGTGCGCAGTACACATATACTATCAGAAATTAAGTTATTTATGTAAAGCGACTCATTTGAACAAAATACTAGTGTTTCTAAATCGTATTATTTTTAGGGTTAGGGTTGTTGTGTGTTGACTGTTGAACTGAAAGACGCACTGCGCACAAGAGAGATCAAGAGACAAGTATAAATGCTGAGGGGACTTATTGTCATTCTTTCGTTAGACAAAATGTGATAATGTAATAGTCTGCACCATCATTTGAGATTGAGAACAATAGCTGGGTTGTTGGTGTTTTTTCATGAAAAAACACCAACCAAGAGCATTGCCGAATTTATGCATTTGCATGAGAAAATAGAAACTCATTTGCATGCCACTGCATAGGCTACGGTACTTTTGCTTCACTGCATCGGGAGGCAACGTGAAAATATTTGTTCTAAAAATAGATAGCGTATGAAAATAGCACATTTTACACTGCTAAGAGTACACCAGTGAGTACACCTGTGTATGGTGTGGGGGGGCTGCATATGTGTGTGTCCTTGCTGCTATAGAGATTAACGCAGTGCTCTAGAGATAGAGAGTGTCGTTAATGGCCCATCAGCGCAGACAAAAGGATACTGACGCTCTTGGACGTCGGATTTGGCCTAGGACCCCTAAAGTGTCTGGCGCTTCTAGTGTTATGGCTTGCCTTACTTAACATTACTGAAGCCAGACCTATCTATCTCATCTTATCTTATCTTATCTCATCTCTTTGTAGTTAAACATCAACTACAGCAGAAGAAGGCCCATGACAGGTAGACTGTTAGACACTTGAGTCAAAATTAACATTAGATAATAACATTGTTAACACAACCAATAATGAATGCACAGTAATATCATTGATAATAAGCCTTTTATATATATATATATATTTAAACAAAAAAATAAATTATAATAATATAATAATAATAATAATAATAATAATAATAATAATAATAATGATAATAATATATATATATATATATATATACAGTATATATATATATTTTTTTAAAGGTTCATAGAAAGTGTATTGCTCCATGGATGTGGTTTTTATTTTGAAAGGAAGGATGACGTCTCGGCGAGTGGTACTAGTCGATTTACCCCCGACTTAACGGAAAGTTTGTCTCAAAACTACTTGTGTGTAAAATGCAATAGAATTGAGATCCACATCTGCATTTCATGTATTTGCAATATATTTATGCAAGTTTTTGTGTTTGTAAAATGGTTTGATATTTACAGATAAGCAATACATGGATTGTCAATACATTCACACAGATTACAAATATATACACATCCGTCTAATGTATGCACAGATTGTCAATCTGTTCACACAAATAATATTGAGACAAATCTACCCCCATAATATAAGTAACATATGTCACGTCTTACTTAAGTCTTACTAACAGTAAGATGTGACAGGCATTGGCTTCTATTTATTTATAAAGCCCTTAATGGTATGCAAACACTAAATTTGGGAAAACTGCTATTATATTTTGTGCTGCATACTCTTGGAACAATTTGCAACACATATTAAAACTTAACACAATTGTGCCTATAGGTCAGTTTAAAACAATGATTACAAACTACTCTGCTCTTGAATGTAACTGTTTTTAACTGTTCTGGTGTTGTTTGTTTGTTTTTTGTGAAAGGATTTCATGCAGGGTCTTTTTTCAGCGATACAAACATTCAGTTTCTAATTCCTATGTTTCAAAAACTCTCAAAACTTCAAAAGCCTCTAATATATTGTAAGAATGATTTGAGGTTCAAGCGCATCTTTTACAAAGCTTCCATGATTTCCCCTTTGAAAAATGTATGAATCATTAACAGATATCCAAGTACATTAAATAACAAAGCCGACAGTCAAAGTCATAGTAAAATATTAACTTTTAAACAACAAATATTTATATCTTTGGCATAGCTTTCCCTCAGCTCTGTGTGTAGTGTGACAATGTGACTATGACTACACTGGCAGGGGCAGCATATAGTGTGTAGTGGGTACCTTTGCACTCCCAGCCGAAAGGTGCTGGGTGCAATCCCCCATATTCACAGCCTACCCTGTATAAAAAGGTCTGCTAAATAGCTAAACAGTGAATAGGTATCCTTGCTTTGTTTGCATGAGAGTGAGAGGTTGAACTCTTCACCGCATTGTTGTGGTGGGGCTTCTGTTCTTCTACCTGTCCTCTCTCTCTTGGCATCCGTTTCACTCACATACTCAGACTACAGACTGCTGCTCCTGCTACCGCAGAAGCCATTCAAATGTTGTCATTTCTTTCCGGAAAAAAATCTCACAAGCTCTTAGTTTAATCGTCAATGTTTTATCCATCACAGTATTTTTTCATTATTGTGTACTTTTATACCTTCTAAGTAGACCTTGAATCAATGACCCAGTGAGAGAGAGACAGGGAAACCAGACCAGAGCACCAATGGCTCCAACGGGAGAGAAAATCGCTTTGACTGAACATGTTGTTGTTTGTCCCCATGCCCAGAGGATGGAGAACGGTGTGGGTGGAGGAGGCGTGGACGGGGTCCCGGTGTTGGTGTGCGTGGATGCGGACAACCTGTGGGAAAAGGTGGAGTGTAAACGCCACGAGCTGACACGGGCCATCTCCCCGGGGAAGCTCACGCCCTACCTGCGCCAGTGCAAGGTGCTGGACGAGCAGGATGAGGATGAGATCCTCAACTCCATGCTGCTGGTGTCCAAAGCCAACCGCACAAGTAAGGCAGAGCTGGCTCCACATCTACTTACTTGGTCTTACAATTAGTGGGGCTGGGCAATATGGAACAATGTACTATCACGATAATGCTGGGGGATGATATCTATAGATATCACGATATGCTTATGAATTCATAATACCTTTCTAAGCAGTCTAACTGAGGGTCATTACAATGAAGTATGTGGAAATGGAAAGTATGCTATCAGAATAAAACTAGTTGTTATCATTTGAAAGGCATGTCTTCTCATTTTATTAATTTTGATGATAAAACTGTGTATCATGATAACTATAATTGATCTTAATTAAATAATGATACAATACCATTACAAGACAATAAACAATAATATTTAACTATTGCCCAGCTCTACTTCCAATTGTAGAACCGTTTATATACATATATGATAAAAACATCTCAGTTTATTTATATTCATATTTTATCTACATGTTTTGGGTTTTTGTACATGTTTTTGTCTCCTGTCTTTTGCATGTGGCTTTTTTATTATTCTATGTCCTCTGAGGGGAGGTAAAGCAAAGCGATTCCTCTATTAGTTTCTGTTAGACTATGAGGGGATTACTAACATAAGCAAGCTGGTGCACACCTGATGCTGTGTACGTGTCCGCTGTGTTGCCAGGCCGACTGCTTGATATTCTCCACACTAAGGGAGATCGGGGCATCGTGTCGTTCCTGGAGAGTCTGGAGTTCCACTACCCTGAACTGTACAAGAAGGTGACCGGCAGAGAGCCCACGCCTCGGTTCTCCACCATCGTAGGTGAGACAAGGAGGCCCTATAGTTCATGAATATGAACTATGTGCCCACCCTGACACATACATGATTTACTTTTAATGTCCCTATGGATGTGCAGAGAGCCCAGTATTTGTATGTGTATCTGTATTTGTTGAGGCAGCTAAATTATTTGTACTTGTATTCGAATAAAAGTGGAAGCACAAGCAGCTAGAGCACAAATACCCACTGTGGGTATAACTGTGGGCGTGCCCACAGTTATGAGAAACACCAGCTATATGTTGTTTTGTTTTTGTTCCAAATACAAATACGAAATAAATATTCATAAAAAACCCACTTTGTGCTTTTTTCGAATACCGTATTCGGATTCGGCTCAACACAAGTCATCCTCCATGTTCTTCACTTGCTTATAAATAGGCCTTTTCGCTACCCGCATTGGCTGCAAAAAACACATCGATTAACTGTTTATATGTTTACATTTGGGGCATTTAGCAGACGCTTTTGTCTAACATTTGTTAGGAGAAAGTGCAACAGTAAACTGCTATCAGTAGAGTAAGGATTTCACAAGAACGAGTTTCACGCACACCTAATTGCCAAGTTAACCAATTGCTAGTATGCAAAGGAGATAAGTGCGAAAATACTAAGCGCAGAATATCAAAGTAAGAGCCAGGATATACAAACATAGAATGATTGCAAAGTAGTTTTTTTATTTATTTAATTATTATTTGTTTATTAGTGGGAGGGGGGAGTGGTAGTAGAGGAGGGAATGCTAAGCAGGGTCCAGGTGAACTCTGAACAGGAGTTCAACACATGTGTTTCACAAGAACGAGTTTCAACACATATACACTGTAAACCCGAATGTCCAAAGTAATGAAATATATTAAGTAGTGCATACTCAAAGTTTTAGAAAAAGTTGTACTAACTTAATTATGTCAAGTTGGTGTAACTTCTTCTTACTTTTGAGTTATTTAAACTAATATTTTTTGATTAAATTGAACTGTTTTGTGTTTTGTGTAAGTACAACTTAAAAACAATATTTAAGTATAACTTAAGATGAATAAGTAATAACATATTCTTCCCTTTTGTGTAATTTTAACTGCTCATTTAATTGAACTGTTTTGTGTTTTGTTTAAGTAGCCTATAACTTTAAAACACTATTCTCTTTGTAAATGGGGTTGGGGCACATGGTCTGAGGTGAATTTCTCTGAGGCTAGTTTTACGAAGCACATAGATATACACTCACCGGCCACTTTATTAGGTACACCTGTCCAACTGCTCGTTAACGCAAATTTCTAATCAGCCAATCACATGGCAGCAACTCAATGCATTTAGGCATGTAGACATGGTCAGGACGATCTGCTGCAGTTCAAACCGAGCATCAGAATGGGGAAGAAAGGGCTGGTCTGAGTATTTCAGAGACTGCTGATCTACTGGGATTTTCACGCACAACCATCTCTAGGGTTTACAGAGAATGGTCCGAAAAAGAGAAAATATCCAGTGAGCGGCAGTTCTGTGGGCGCAAATGCCTTGTTGATGCTAGAGGTCAGAGGAGAATGGCCAGACTGGTTCGAGCTGATAGAAAGGCAACTGTAACTCAAATAACCACTCGTTACAACAGAGGTATGCAGAAGAGCATCTCTGAACGCACAACACGTCGAACCTTGAGGCGGATGGGCTACAGCAGCAGAAGACCACACCGGGTGCCACTCCTGTCAGCTAAGAACAGGAAACTGAGGCTACAATTCGCACAGGCTCACCAAAATTGGACAATCGAAGATTGGAAAAACGTTGCCTGGTCTGATGAGTCTCGATTTCTGCTGCGACATTCGGATGGTAGGGTCAGAAGGGAGCAGGCAAGAAAATACTGTATTAAGTATTACAAGTATTAAGTTGATAAAGTAATAAACTGAGTTAAGTTAACATGAAAATGGTGTGGTTGTGAACTTATTTTTTAAAGTTCTGTGAACTTATTCCAGTTGATTGTAAACTGGAAACTTGTAAGTCATATTGACTGAAGATTATTGAGTCGCCTTAACTGAAAATGTTTAGGCAGGGGGGCGGCAGTAGCTCAGTAGGTAGAGCGGGTGGACAGAGCGGGGTCGTCCACTAACCGTAGGGCCGGCGGTTCGATCCCCTTGATCCCCGCTTCCAAACTGTCTGCGTGTCGAAGTGTCCTTGAGCAAGACACTGAACCCTGAACCCCAACTTGCTCCCCGGGCGCTGATCATAGCAGCCCACTGCTCCTACGTACAGTAGGATGGGTTAAATGCAGAGGACAAATTTCGTTCCCGAACATGGGAATGACAAATAAAGACCGAAAGGTCCCCCTTAATTAATTTTAATTATATTAACTGAAGATAATTGAGTCGCCTTAACTGAAAATGTTTAGGCATATTAACTGAAGATAATTGAGTCGCCTTAACTGAAAATTGTAAGTCATATTAACTGCAAATATTTGAGTTGAGCTAAATGAGCACTTTAATTTAACTGTTATCAAAAGATACAAGTGGCAAGTCATCTAACCTTTTAAGTTCAGGAAAATTTGGACTTTTAAGTTAGTCAACTTAAAACAATTAAGGCAATCGATTGCCTTAATCTTTTTGAGTTCTGGGAACTTATTCGGGTTTACAGTGTATGTGTTGAACTATATCTGACTATATCATGCTTGGCCCACCCCCCTTTACTCTCAATCTCTTCTCCCCTTCTGCCTGGCCCATCCACCCATCCACCTCAATCAAAGTCGAAGTTTTGTTGATCAAGAGCTCTGTATAACACAGTCATTCTGGACACTGTAACTTAATGAATATAAAATAAAGTATACAATACAAAATTAGATAGAATAAAGCTATAAAAAAGGAACAATGTGAAATAGAAATGTACAATAAAGGGACCAAGCAGATATAGATATAACAGATATATAACAGTGCAGTGTTCAATGTGTTCAATAGTGATTATTGATCGTTATTCAGGAGCCTGATGGCCTGCAGGAAGAAACTGTCCAAACTGAGTCTAGTAATCTGTACCCAAATGACAATATTATTATTGATTTATTTAAATTTTTATTAGACCTATTATTATTAGGCCTATTATTAGGCCTATTTTTTATTGTAGCAATATTCCTCTTGCCACACGCCATATAAGTGGCTTTTGCTGTGCCCCTCTGACACAAGACACAGGTTGAGAATATCGGCTTGCACCATCTTGCCGTTGGAGATGGCAAGATGGCGCAAGCTGATATTCTCAGAAAATACTAAGCGCAGAATATCAAAGTAAGAGCCAGGATATACAAACATAGAATGATTGCAAAGTAGTTTTTTATTTATTTAATTATTATTTGTTTATTAGTGCGAGGGGGGAGTGGTAGTAGAGGAGGGAATGCTAGGCAGGGTCCAGGTGAACTCTGAACAGGAGTTCAACACATATGTGTTTCACAAGAACGAGTTTCAACACGTTAAGTGGCTTTTGCTGTGCCCCTCTGACACAAGACACAGGTTGAGAATATCGGCTTGCACCATCTTGCCGTTGGAGATGGCAAGATGGCGCAAGCCGATATTCTCAGCAGTTGTTATGTTCTGCCATGACAGTGGCTCTCTCCTGAGTGTGTGTGGTGATAGCTGGGCCGTGTTCCGATATCCGTACTACCCGTACTTAGTATACTTAGTTTGAGTACGTAGGGTGTTCCGATTATGATCGCGGCAAAAGAAGTGTACTTGAGAGGACCCGTATGTGTACTCAAAAAGGCCAAAATGCTGAGTGTGCAACGGTGTACACTATGCGTACTCAACGGCAGCCATCTTAGCTACGTAGCGGAAGAGGCTGAGCCGCGCTCAGAGAACGTCTAATGAATTCACGTGTTTGGCGGGTGACGCGGCCGCGCAGCTGATGTCATTTCCGTTAAGTGCGCCACAGAGTATTGCATTTGGAACAGCATTAACATCAGAAGCTCTGCGTACCTATTGAGTGTGGATAGTGTACTATGTTTAAGTGTACTCATGGAAGTACGGATATCGGAACACGGCCCTGGTTTATCCTTTCTGTCATGATTCCTCATGCACCACAGGTGTGCAGCCAAATCCAGCCCAGAGTCTAATCAGACTGACTCGGGCCGGGTAAGGCTGTAAACCAGCTATCAACCACACACACTCCACAATAATAATACAAATTGTGATAATATTATTATTAGGCCTATTTTGATGATGATGATGATGATGATGATGATGATGATGATGATGATGATGGTGGAACGAGCTCCCTGGACTCTGCTTAGCCTCATTCCTCTACTAGCCCCCCCCCAAAATAAATAAATAAACCCCTTAAGCACTTCTTGTATGTTCGTATGTCCTTGCATTGACATTAGTATCTTAGCACTTAGTATCTTAGCACTTAGCAGCTTACCCTAGCTATCTCTGTTGTATACTAGCAATGAGTTAACTTAGCAATTAGGCGTGTTTGAAACTTGTTCTAGTGACATCCTAACTGTACTGACAGCGATATATTTTCTTCTGACAAATGTATTTATTGTAAGTCGACAAAAGCGTCTGCTAAATGCCCTAACTGTAAATGTAATTATTATTATCTTCATGATGACTTGTGGTCCCCAGTGGAGGAGGGTCACGAGGGTCTGACCCAGTTCCTGATGAACGAGGTGGTAAAGCTCCAGCAGCAGACCAGAGCCAAAACCCTGCAGGAGCTGGAGCTCAACCGCAAGAACTGCACCTTGGAGGACGAGCACAAGAAGCTCCGGCTGGCCAATCAGGAGATGCAGGCCTACCAGCAGAGTAAGATCACAACCACTATCACTATCCCGTTTATTAGCTTAGAGTGCATTATAATGGACAATACCGACCTGGGTGATTAAACCATCTCTCACTCACTCACTCACTTACTCACTCACTCACAGCATTTACTCTTCACAGGCTTTTATCACACAAGATGTAATAAAAGCCTGTGTGCTCCAAATGCCCCCCCCCTCTCCCCTGAGGTTACTCACTTAAGAAGTGAAACCGGTTACAGTGTCCTGTTGCTGGGTAAGGTTACAGCCATATAATGAGCTGGGAGCGACTCACCCCCCGCCCCCCCCCCCCCCCCCTGCATCCCCTGCACCGACTTCAGGTCCCTCAATAACGTCAAAGCCCTTCTATCCTATCTATCTTTGTATTCAAATCCATTGACAAGCTGGCTCCCGATTTCATCTTCCGCTCCTCTAAACCCCCCCCCCCCCTCCCTCCGGGCCGTGCTCGCACGCAACTAAAACGTCACAGACATTTGACTTGGAAATTATATTTGGCATGAAATAGCAGTTCTGGTTCCTCTTTGTATGACTGTGTGTGGCTACATTCAAGTCTCTCTTGCTTCCTCAATAAATTAAGTTTAAATAGAAATAAATACCCACCGAGTTGTGTATTCTACAGGCAGGCATGGTGGCCAAGAACACAACCATACACAATGTTTGCATGTTATTGGCTCCCTTAATGCTATACGGCCCGGGTCTGCTCTGTATTTCCTATTCTGAGGCTTCCCTGTTTGTACCAGATGCAGGCTTGCATGATAACCCGACTGCTAAAGTCTTGGTGAGAGTAAATGTGTGAAATAGTTCACTGTTGAAATTACATTCTGAGAGACGAGGGCTACTAGCTGTTTTGGGAGATGTCTGCCTGACTATGTGTTTTGATCAGATTAACTGGCTATTCTGAATCTATCCCTTAGACTTAAAGTAGCAGTAGAAACCTTTTTTGCTTCAACTTATCAATATGAAGTAAATGTTGATCGCACAATGTAGTGGCTACAGAACAGTGATACCATCCCTTTCCTTAGCTTCCCTATAAGCCTCACTTTCACTATGCAGCTCTGTCTGCCATCGATCTCTCCCCACGATCTTCCGCAAGAGATTTCCTAACAGATGCACTTCTTGTGTTGTTTGTGGTCGCTAGGCTCTGAGGAAACGGAAAGCGTTTCGGTTTGTCTTTGCGACAGCGGCGCAAAAATAATACCACTTGAAAACGCTAGGGTGGGAAAAGTTGTCTACTCCCACTTTAATGATAGCGTACAGTTGTACTTCCTGGTTCTGGAAGTTCCATGTTTGTTGAGTTTAGTTTTTTATTATCGTTTCAGGTCACAAAGTAGCAGCAAACAAAAGAGTGGAAACTGTATGAAGCTACTAAATGGAGAGCCATGATGTATTCTTTATTTACTTAAACAAAGATGCTCAGCACTTTTTATATATATTAATGTGTACGTGACTTTGACAATGCAGCAGTGTATTTATGGTCCAGAAATATATCGTTATTGTAAAACCGTGTTTCCCCCCATAGTACCCGGTACTTTAAGTCCCAGGAACTTCAAGGAGCTAAAAGGTTCCTTCAGCCAGTTGTTGTCTGTGTTTCCACCATGGTCTAAAGCCCCATGAAGATTAGGCCGTATTGTAGTGCACAGCATACACCACCAGAGGTCAGTCTACTGGTGAAACAGGCAGCTTAGCTGAGAAAGACGGCGACTGCGAGCTGTGGGGATAGCGTAGTAAAAAAGAAAAATTCCTCTGCTCCTGTTTGGGAGTAATTTGGGTTTAGTACCGATGATAAAGTTAAGCCAAAGGGCTGAGCCCGAATATTTAGATATTCGTTCGTTTGGTAGTTATTCGAATCTCAACTCTTACATTTCTTTATGAAAAAGACACCTGTCTAGTATGAGAATCGGCAAGACCCACAGAGGCTGGCTTTAAACTAACGTGTAATAATAATAATAATAATAATAATAATAATAATAATAATAATGAAATAATAGTCCTAAAAATATTTATTCAATGTTCAAAGGGTTCTCCCCAGGATTTTGTTGTCCATGGTGGCTCAGTTGCGGCCATAGAAATAAGAGGCTGTGGCAAGCGGGGGGGTTAATGGTTTTAGAAGGGTTTTAATAATGAACATAGTTCTACCTACTAATCATAACAAGTTGGTAATTTAATAAACATGAATACAACAGGTAGCAATCTTTTTTCCTTTTATGCCAATCCGTCACCCACAATAGCGCCTGTGTGATTTCACTTCGGGTGAATAGCGTTAGTCCTGCCGTTTAATTTCATCAAAACGTGTACTATGTTCAAACCACCTACTATCCTACTCTCATACTATGGAAGTCGCATGTCTTCCGAAACTTTTAGTTTACATTGAAGCTCTGTCATAACCGAGTCTGACTTGGACCGTTGAGTGGATCTGAAAGCCACTGACGTCCATGCAGCAATCCTACATGATATTGTAGTTTTGCTTTTTGCATTGTTAAAATAATAACAAAAATGAAAAGGAAAAATTTCAATTTCCGTTGTTCGAGATAATTATCACGTAATAACAACTATGATAATAATCACGTTAATACGTGATACTGAACTTATCTTGTAATAACAAGAAAACTATCATGTTAATACGTGATACTGAACTTAATTGAGAACGACACTTTTTATATTTTGGCTTGGCAGCACTGCGCTTCCGTAGAAAAACGGTAAACCTAACAATTATCCGAAGCTTGAAATTATGTATTTGTCCATATAAATGATGCACGACGTGGACCTTTGCAGATCTCCACATGGGTGCTGACGCAGAAGTGTGATTTGGGCTTCTAAGGATAAGTGAATATGAGGGCGATGTGCTTCTCCCAGGGTGCAACAAGATGAGAGAGGAGAGGAACAGCTACAACGACGAGCTGCTGAGAGTCAAGGATGAGAACTACAAACTGGCCATGAGGTACGCCACGCTCAGCGAAGAGAGAAACATGGCCGTGATGAGGAGCAGAGACCTGCAACTGGAGGTATACACACACACACACACTCATACACACTGACACAGACACATGCACGCATGCACACATACATACTATTTTTTTTTGCACACATGCACTCCCCATACTAAAGTTGTCACAGGATATATCATATATCATGTATATGTGTGTTTGCGTGTGTGTGCTCTACATGTGTGTGTGTAGATTGACCAGCTGAAGCACCGGCTGAACAAGGTGGAGGAGGAGTGTAAGATGGAGCGGAGACAGAGTCTGAAGCTGAAGCACGACATTGAGAACCGCCCCAAACGGGAGCACGTCTTTGATCTGGAGCGTGAGAACGAGGTGCTCAAGATTAAACTGCAGGAGCTGCAGTCCAGCATACAGGTATGCTCCTCCGCCTTAACACACCTCATACAGGTACCCTCCACCTTAACACCCCTCATACACCTGCCACAAATTTAATCGTGTAAGCAATGGCAATATAGCACTTTCGTCTTATGGAATCAATGTGTGTCGGTCAGTAAGGAGTGGACAACATAACAGTGAACCGCCATGCCAGTACTTCACAAAAACACACCTCATTATTATACCCATGACTAGAAGTCAAAGTTGTCCATATTGATGTGTGTTGGGTGTGGTTTCAGCCCGGGCCACTGCCTGCGTCAGACAAGGCCATCCTGGACATTCTGGAGCATGACAGACAGGAGGCACTGGAGGACCGGCAGGACCTGGTCAACCGCCTCTACAGCCTCCACGAAGAAGTCCGGCAGGCCGAGGAGCTTCGTGACAAGGTGTGTTCGGCACGCCTAGTAATACTAAGGCCCTCATGTACACTTACACACTTACACACACATACATACACACAGACATACATGTGTGCACACTAGGGCTGGGCGATTTGGCCTAAAAATAAAATCTAGATTTTTTTCGAACTAATGGACAATTTTCGATTCAAACCTCGATTTTTTTCTGTTTTTCTCTAAACTAAAAAGACCAAGGCAAAATTTAAATACATATTTTCTTTATTAACACAATACAAATAAATGAGATTACCAAGTAGTCTAGGCCTATGTGAACAAATCAGTTGTTCAAGAATAAAAAATAAATTAAAAAAATAAAAACAGCACCACAAATAAAAACAGCACCACCACGTCATTACATTAGATTTTTTTGTAATCCATCCATCCATCCATCTTCTTATTATCTTCTAACTTCTTTGTCACACAAATCGGACAAATTAAATATCAAAATCAAGTTCGGCCCATGGCCCCGTTTTTTCATTTGCTATTTTAGATCTGAACATAAAATCGAAAGTACGAAAAACTATTTGTGTTTTGGTATCAGATTCATAAACGAATAACAATAATAAATCGTTTTTTTCATTTTCCGATTTTGGATTCTCAATTGAATATGAAAAGAACGAATGATACACAGATTCAGGAAGCCAGCGAGTTTATGTCTGACCGCTGGTACCAGAACCACTTCCATACAACTGAAGTAACACCGCCTTTTTTAGGAACGAGTTCTTCTTCATTTGTGTTATTGGACATTTTGATGGCACGTCTGTCAGTCTCGCGGTGAATGGGATTGTATGTGGCGGCTGAGTTTTGCGTGTGTTCTGGAAAGTGAGAGTAGGGACTATGGAGTCCCTTAAAGCAAAACAAATCTGCGGAGTCTAGAACTGTTTTTAAATCGCGATCTTTCGGTTCAGCCATTTCACAAACCGTAGGTAAGTAAAAATGAAAAATTAATCGATTAAATCGAAAACATCGCCCAGCCCTAGTGCACACACACACAAGCACACACACTGCTGCATTGGGTTTGTTGGTGTCTTTGTATGTGTACAGGTATTTTTGTTATGTATTTCTTCTCTTCATGAGTGTGTATCGTTTGTCTGTCTGCATGTGTGTGTGTGTGTGTGTGTGTGTGTGTGTGTGTGAACGTGTGTGTATGGCCCAGTACCTGGAGGAGAAGGAGGACCTGGAGCTCAAGTGCTCCACGCTGCAGAAGGACTGTGAGATGTACCGCAACCGCATGAACACCATCATCGTTCAGCTGGAGGAGGTGGAGAAGGAGAGGGACCAGGTACATACACACGCACACATACACGTGTACACACTATACACACACACACGCAGGCATGCGCACACACATACACACACGCACACACACACACACACACAAACACACACACCCACACACATAACCCAAATAACCACACCAAAATGATTAAATGTGATTTAGCTTTGTTAATGTGAGTGTTTGTGTATATTTTGTGCATGTATGTGTGCCTATGTGTCTGCTTGTGCTTACATGTTAATATGCTCGAACATGTGTGTATGTGTATTTGTGTGCCTGTCTGTGTGCACATATACACGTGTGTGTGTGTGTGTGTGTGTGTGTGTGTGTGTGTGTGTGTACATGTGTGTGTTTTCGTGTCTCGACACAAAACCCTCACTCCCACCCATGGCTGCAGGCGTTCCGGGCGAGAGACGAAGCCCAGCACCAGTTCTCCCAGAGCCTGGCCAACAAGGACAAGTACCGCAAGCAGATCCGAGAGCTGGAGGAGAGGAGCGACGAGCTCCACATCGAGATCGTACGCAAAGAGGCCAAGCAGGTCGCGTTGGAGTCCCGCTTGCGACGCCTGTCCAAGGAATGCCCTTTGGAGCAGGTTTGTTCCATCGGAGGGCCTTTAATAATACCCCCTGCATAATCTGTCCAACTGCTGTCCAAATACGCCGATGCCCATTTTTCCGTCAGGGCGCAATATAGTCACTGCGTTGCGTGGGTTGTTGGTTTAACGGTGCCAGGAGTTCCTTACCGTCTCTGTGTCCTTGTACTTTTCAATTTTGTTTTAAGTCTATAGAGACCTTTACTGTTGGTTCATATGCTCATCGAATGAACTGACGCGCACTTTATCTTGTTGTGGCTTCGTCCTATCCTTTTTTCCTCATTTCTTTTCTCAGACTCTACAACGGGACCAGGGCCAATCAGAATGCTCCAGCGATGAGTACCAGGAAGAGAACAGGAAGTTTTTTCTCCAAGAAGAGTCTCG
This sequence comes from Merluccius polli, assembly GCA_030340625.1. NCBI lineage: Eukaryota > Metazoa > Chordata > Actinopteri > Gadiformes > Merlucciidae > Merluccius > Merluccius polli. Next base: position 159,473 of record JAOPHQ010006265.1, read on the forward strand.
CCTCAGAAGGCGGCCCAACGTCAAAGCATCTGGGGTATGTCTCTACGTCTCTACTCAAAAACCTATGTGACACTGACCCATACGACACATCACAAGCATTACACGTATGACCAAATTCGTGCCAACTACTTCTGAAAACAGCGCATATTGCTGCTGACTCCAAACATATCCTGTAATGTTTGTAGACCAGAGTCAAGTCTCCGGTGTTCTCCTCCAAAGTCTTGGACCTGCAGCGTAATTCAGAGGCCAACCGAGTCGCAGGACAAACAGGTATACCGCACTGCTCACCCCCTTCACACCACTCACCATGGTGCTCCCCAGGACACTGTATTGCATATGGAAAACATATGGTTAAATAGGCCTATAACGTTTGTACTTTACATGGGAAATAGGCTACACACACCTTTAAAATTAACAAGACAGTTGTACTACTATGTAGCAGATGCTTTTATCCAACGCTATTTTGTTATATATATATATATATATATATATATATATATATATATATATATATATTTTTTTTTTTTTTTTAAATAAAATCTTATGCAGTCCAATACTAGCAGAGTTTTCTGTGTAATACAATGAGATTGCAATTATGTTCAAACCATTTCATATCCCTCCTCCTCCTCCTCCTCCTCCTCCTCCTCCTCCTCCTCCTCCTCCTCCTCCTTACCTTGTGTGTGCAAACCAGCACCCAACGGTGGAGAATCTCCTGAGGTCCAGACGGCAAACTCGCGCCTGGACACCACCGCATGCCCCGCCTCCTCGGTGGGGGCCGTCCCCACCTCCCCCAGCTACCCCCCACCGCTCCCCCCTGACTCGGCCGCCACCTCCCCCCTACCCCTTTCCGGTGCCCCAGGGGAGGTCTCCAACTGGGCCAACATGGTGAGTAAAGCTATGGCCGTATTTGTTATGACACATCCTTCGTGTTCGTATTTCGTGTTTGTATTAATATTTTTATTATTTGTTTGACAGAATTCTTGACTGATATTGGCTACGTTTTAAGCAATTGATGAAGCACAAAGGGACAATTTGTGCTTCAAATTGGTTTTAGTGATGTAGACATGATGGCCAAGCAGAGACATGTTTTGTTATTTTTTGTAATATGTTAACAGTCTAATAACCTGCTCTACAATTACTTTACAAGAACCAGAATCTTGGTTATTATCGAGTATCATCTCCTCTAAGTTATTACAACACCGATAGGGAATGGCCAGAGAAAATGACAGGGCGAGGGGCTGCTTAAAACAACGTCTTCATCATACAAAACGGCAAAAGTCAAGTGCTGAAACTGCTGAAAAAATGAAAATATGTGAATATGATACAACCCTGCCATTAGTAGAGTCACGGGTGTGTGATACTTAGTTATGCTGTGTGGTGTATTTGCCACAATGTAGCCCATACCTGACTGGAGTGGGATGAGATCAAGCCATGGCATGGTTGTCTGTCACAGGGATGTGGTCACCCTGTTTGTACACCTGCATGTTTTTTTAGCCGCGAAACCGCAACTACAGCCTGCTGTCCACATTCCCTGTGCCACCGCGGAAGGCATCACTGTCCCGCAGAAAGAGGGAGAAAGACACAGACTTCTACCCCCGCAGGTACACTCACTGGATCCCGCTCCACAGGACAGCTGCCATTTTGTATTGCATTGTTAAATACACTCTCGCTGTTGCACACTGGTGGTGGATAAGGTGTGATACCCCACCCCCCCGACACACACACACACACACATTATTATTGTTATTATTATTAATATTATTAAATGTTTCCCTATGCCGTTATGCTGCACTCTGCACCTTCACACCTTACGCCTCTGTATTAGTCAGCATGAAAGTACCCATATGATTGTATGAGGAGGAACAGTTAGTGAATGTTTTCGCATTATGTTACAAGTAATGTCTCTTTTGTTTCCAGCTTCTCTGACCTCGATAGTGACAACACAGAAATTGAATATGGTAAAGCGGATATAAATAAATGAAAATGATATGCCAATGTGCTGTATGTGCTTTTTCTGTTTGTTTGTTATTGTCTGTGTCCTATATTACTGTGTGTGTCACTTTGTTACCATTGTTACCACATCTTTAACTCTACTTTAATAATAATTCTCTCTCTCTCGTTCTCTCACTCTCTCGCGCGCTCTCTCTCTCTCTCTCGGCTCTCACTCTCTCAGAGGATGAAGTGATGGACGGCCCTCACTCTATCCACTCTTCCTCATCCTCCCATCAGTCAGAAGGGTTGGACTGCTGCTATGACCTGGAGCAGGTCAACACCATCTTACGGAAGCTCTCTCTGGAGAGGTATACACACACACACACATACACACACACACACACACACACACACTAGATCCTAGAAGACAAGAAGAAACAGAAGAGAAAGAAACAAAAATAAGAGAAAATATGTGTGTGTTTGCATGTGCATGTGCAGGCCTTTTCGCCTGTCTCTCTCCTCCGTCACAAGGGTGAGCTGCTCTCTGAAGCAAGTGCAGGAGCTTTCACTGCAAGGTGATTCACTGCTGAAGGACATCACCCTGGTGGGCGGGAACGACAGCGGAATCTTCATCTCATCCGTCCAATCGGGTTCCAGCGCTGAAGTGGCGGGGCTACTGGAGGGACACCACCTCATTTTAGTAAGTAATGCTGTAATAAACAGTATAAACAGTAATATATATATATATATATATATATATATATATATATATATATATACCATGGTCTGGGTGAATACTCGATTCTGATTGGTTGGAGGGTGTAGGTTAAAAAGTGTTAATGTACACCTAGGAAAGACGTTGACGCTATGAAGACGCTATGGCCACGTTGCTTGGCAACACCTGCATACGGGAGATATTAAATAGTCCGCTCGACTTGTAAAAATAAAAGAAACCTCACGATTTTAACTCTAAAACACATTAAAGTATTATTAATTGATTAAATATTTCTTTCTTTTGTAAGTGACCATGGTATAAGCGGATAATGCCCTTCGAGGTGTCCATTAACAGAAATGAATGGACTTTGCGAAAGCAACCATCCTCTGCTTCGCGTCGGACGGTTCACGCCTCCGCGTCGTCCATTAATTTCTGTTAATGGACACCTCGTCGGGCATTATCCCTTACATATATATATATATATATATATATATATATATATATACAGTATATATTGGCTACGTGTGTGTTTATACTATTAGTTTATTCACTTATTATTTCAATGCTGGATTAAAAAGATGAGCCCAAATAATGCGAGGGACCACAAGATGAACATTAATTTAAGATGTTTCCCTCTGTCCTCCACTGTGATTGATCAGATTGAGGGTTGTATACGTGGGGAGAACCAGAGTATTTCATTGGAAACAAGCACTCAGGAGGAAGCCCATTGGACGCTGCAGCACTGCTCTGGGCCAATCCAGCTACACTATAGAGCTAACTTTGAGGGTAAATTATTCTGGTCAAATAATAATAATAATAATAATAATTATAACTATAATTATAATTATATAATTAATTAATTAACAATAATAATTTTATTATGATCATGTCATCACTTAATTTGTTTCCTTATCAAGTTGTGTGTGGCTGTATATGTATAAATATAAATGTGTGGTTGTGTGTGTGTGTGTTTGTATATGTGTGTGCCTGTATGTGTGTGTGTGTGTTCCTGTGTGTGTGTGCCTGTGTGTGTGCCTTTGTGTGTGTGGGTGTATGTGTGTGTGTGTGTGTGCACCACAGCCTACCACCGGTTGCAGAGGGCCCTGAAGGAGGGGACGCTGGCCTCCGGCGACTCCTTCCACATCCGGGTCAACCTGAACATCTCCGGGCCGTCGGACAGCTGCTCTCTGAGTGTGCTCTGTGACGAGGTGGTGCACGTCCTGGACACGCGCCACCAGGGCCACTGCGAGTGGATGTGTGCCCGCGTGGACCCGTACACCGGAGCCGACTTGTCTGACCAGGGCACCGTACCAAGCAACTCACGGTACAAGCTTGAACCAAGAAACAAATGCTTAAATTGCGTGTGGTTGGGAGGGGTAAAGGGGGTGTGGCTAGGTAGGGGGTAAAGGGGGTGTGGTCAGGGAGGTGTAAAGGGGGTGTGGCCAGGGCTGGATATAGGAGGCATGGTCATGGAGGTGCCAAGGGTGAGTGGCTAGGGATGAGTAAAGTCGGAGTTGTCATCGAGGTGTAAAGGGGGAGTAGCCAGGGGCGGGGTAAAGGGGGAGTGGCCAGAGTGGAGGTGGGGATATATTGTAAAAGGTCATCTTTTAAAGTTTTTTGTTGACATTGCAGTAAAAAATTATAACAGGTAAGAGAGAGAATCCATGTCTTGTGGGCTCAGGAACACACGCTGTTCAGATCCTGTTTGAAGCTCTGCTTCATATGACAACTTCATATAGATAAGCATGGTGTCAGGTGTCTCATCTCCACGCTGCATAACGATGTCTTGTCTGTGTGTACAGATAACTGATGACTAGCATCACGTGTACTTTGTATGTGAGTAAGATTCCCTAAGACAAGATAGAAATTAATTAATTTCAGACGTTCGTGTATGCGTGCATGTGTGTGCGTTAGTAACAACTGGTGTGAACTCTAGCAAGAGGACTCAAAGGTAGAATCTTGACACGAAAGGCAGTCTTTACTTACTGCAAAATGGTTCGGTACACAGGTAATCAGTCAGGAGATCAGGCAGACAAATGTGAAGTCAGGAAAAACTAGCTGAGATCATAATCAAGAATACCAGAAGAAATTGCTGGAACGCTTGACACATACATGCTGGAACGCATACAGTATACATACAATTGGGACATACTACAGGTGATTTCAATGATTAGCACTGGCATACTAAATAGCATGGTAGTATGGGTATTGGCAAATGTGAGTATAACAAAGAAAAACAGGAAATGTTGAAATAAAGAATGAAAAACATAACCTAAGGAGTGTGTGTGTGTGTGTCTGTGTGCGCAGGGCCCAGCAGCTACTCCTGGTGAAGATACAGAAGTTGATGTGTCGAGGAGGAAAAGAGGAGTATGAGGGTCACCGTAATGTCAGGGTCAGCTTCCTTCCATCATTCCTTCTTCCTTGCTCTCAAAGTGGTGTGATGTCTTTTCAGTTTTCTGTTTCTGTTTGTGGTAATGCTAATGAGGAAACAAATCTGAGAAGTCTCTGTGCTTTCTAAAGACTTTTGCTAGGATATCTTATTGTCACATAATAATATAACATGTTCCATTAATTTGCCCAGCAAAATGTAAAACACATAAGAAACGTTTAGATGTCCCCGTGCTGTTGTTGTAATTGTTTGGGTCTACATGTGACCACCTATGCACGCCTCTTTCACCCATTAACAACATCATTTGCAACGTTCTCTATTTTTAATTACTTTAATAATCATGAAATCCTTTTAATTTTAATGAATAAAATATATTTTTAATTTTAGTTCTTTAAAAAGTCATGAATGTCTTTATTATGTCGTTGGGCACATGTGCTCCATAGTATATGTGTACAACAGTTGTTACGCTGTGCCCGTGTATAGTCTCTCTCTATGGCGCCCATGTGGCAGATGCATGCTGTTGCTCATGTCGCTTCCTGGTTGTGTGTTGGTGCAGAACTCGTTACAGCCGGATGAGGCCGGCCACATGCTGGACACTAAGGTCAGCCCACGCCTGTCTAGGGCCAGTGTCTTCATCACCCAAATACTGCAGGTATGCTCCCCAAGTGGTATTCACATTCAGGGAGGACCGTGTGTGGATCTTGTAATATTTTTTAAATATATTGTAATATTAAATATCAATATTATTTTGGGGGGAGGGAAATGAATCTGCACATGCACCTGAAATTATTTTTGTGAGTACGAAGTTCATGAATTAATTGTTTTGTGGATTGGAAATTGTTATCTATATTCAGAAGTATGTTTTGTTTAGTGGTGGGCATAGATTAATTTGTTTAATCTAGATTAATCTCACTGTAATCTTGGAATTAATCTAGATTAATCTAGATTAAAATGGCTCATTTGAATTCTGTCGAAGGCATTCATAATATGCGTGTGCTACCTAAATAATGACTAAAAATAAGTCTGCGCGATTGTTGACGGGGGGGGGGGGGGGGGGGGCGAGTCTACAGCGTCCATTCACTCCAATAATAACCCGGTCACGATGATAGATTACCCTAACCCTAACCCTTTTTGGAGTGAATTGTTTCACAGTAGACTGCGGACGCTGTAGACTCTGCTCTGCGAGCGAACCCCCAGATCGTTTCACACAGACGCGGGAGGGTACCTTTTGCGTCAGTATCAGACGTCTAGGGGCGTGACAAATCGTCGGTATATTACAAGTTGGGATGAGAACATGTTGTGCATTAAGGCGCCACTGCCCAGACCTACGACCGACGGGGGGGGGGGGGGGGGGGGTCGCCGGGCAGAGGACGCAGCCGTTCCGCAGCGCAGCCGTTTCGCGGCGCTTAGGGACTGTACGATATTTAGCGGGGGGGGAGGGCCGGTCGCCAGACGATCGGGTTAAAAATGTTCTGCCTGGCCCTCCCCCCTGGTAATTTTTTTTTTTCCGGGGCCCTCCCCCCGGCTCAAAAAAATTCTCCTAGGCCCTCCCCGCTACGTGAATCAAATAAAATTGGTCGGAAAATGACGTTTACAAGGTTAAAACGGCCACATACGCACACATACACACACACGGGTACACACGCAGCAAGAGCAGGGGTTTATGCCACGCTGTACCTTGAACTTGAGAATGGGGACAAGCTTGCTTTTATCAATGTTACGAGACTATCAATGTTACGAGATTGTACCTTATAGGCTATTATAAGACAAAACACAAACTACTGTGACTAAGAGCGACTAATGATCACCCTGCGATTCTTGGTCTATGTGGTCAGTGGCGTCAGTTTGGTTTTAGAAGTGGTGGGGACAATAACCATAAGCTTGAGTGTGGTTTGAAAAGTGCTGGGGACCCTTATGTAAGCTATTCATCCATTCAACGCTGCATTACAATATGCTCTACATTCGGCGCGATTGTCAACGGGGGGGGGGGGGGGGGGGGGGGGGGGGAAGCACCGGACCCGCCAGCCGCGGACCCAGCACCGGACCCGCGGACCCGGCCGCGGACTCAGCCGCAGACCCAAGTCCACACACAGCCCGTGTGCATGCTGTGAGGATGTCATCGTGCGCGCCTATCGCATGATTTAGACTTGACGGTTTCGGCAGACAACCCGTTCTCATCCCAACTCGTAATATAGGCCTACCGACGATTTGTCACGCCCGGGGGTGGGTGGGGGGGGGGGGGGTGTTCGTGATTGTCAACGGGAGGGGGGGGGGGGACCGCGGACTGATGACGGGGTTGCGCGATCGTAACCACTGACGGCGGGGGGGGGGGGGGGGGGGGGAATAAAAAAATAAAAAAGGTGCCGGATCCACCGTTGGAGGTGCCGGAACATATTCCGGCGTGTTCCGGCCCAAATTAAGCCCTGGATACTGACGCCAAAGGTACCCTCCCGCGTCTGTGTGAAACGATCTGGGGTCTCATAAACCCGTTCGCGGTGGTAAGAGACGAGCAGAGTCTACAGCGTCCGCTCGCAGAGCAGAGTCTACAGCGTCCGCAGTCTACTGTGAAACAATTCACTCCAAAAAGGGTTATGGTTAGGGTTATGGTTAGGGTTAGCGTAATCTATCACCGTGACCGGGTTATGATTGGAGTGAATGGACGCTGTAGACTCTGCTCTGCGAGCGGACGCTGTAGTTGGGATGAGAACGGGCTGCGGTTGAGTATGTGGGGATTTTTTCGGTCGCAATTGGGTTTCACATTTTTAAAAGTGGTGGGGACAAAATTCAAATTATAAATAGTGGTGGGGACATGTCCCCCCCGTAATCGACGCCTATGTAGGCTATGTGGTGCAGTACTTTGGCAAAGGAGACGTTCACTTCCTTACAGGCTATCCTATCTTTCATTTAAACATCGAACTCGGCATGAGTCATGACGATTGCCCCCCCATAAAATAATTTTCCTCGGCCCTCCCCCCAGGCCAAAAATATTCTCCTGGGCCCTCCCCTAAGGCTTAAAAAAATTATCCTAGGCCCTCCCCCCCTGACGACCGGCCCTCCCCCCCCGGTAAATATCGTACAGTCCCTTACCTTCCTTGGTGGAAATCCGGTATAGACCCAGCTCCCAACCCAACTTTGAGAATAGATTAACCACGATAATTGTTTTATTGCGCGATAAGAGTCTCGCGTTATCGCAGCGCGTTAACGCCGATAACGGCCCACCACTAATATATACTGTATATATATATATATATATATATAGAGAGAGAGAGAGAGATTTTTTTTTGATTTTTAAAAAACCTTTATTTAAAAAACTTATAGAAATACAGACATTGTTTCCATGACAATAAATAGAGCTGTACAGTGCAGTTCAGACCACAACAACTTCAATAACACCTACCTAAAAATAATATTAAATATTAAGTCATCACCTGCCACAGAACATATTGCGTCTTTATAGCACCACTTTTGGATAACATCAACCCAGACTCTGTCTTTCACCAATGAGATGAAAACAGGGAGTGCTTCCTGTCCTGCCCTGTCCCATCCAGATTTGGAGCAAATCCCAGCTCCGGAAATGGATCACTCTCATCTGGAGTTTCCACTCCACCACTATACTCCTGCAGAATTTTGACCTCCTCCTCCGTCAGTCTCTCATTCCACATATTTAAAATGTTCCTGGTCTGTCGAATAGACCTCTGCCTGAGAAGAGAAGCCACAGCAGGGGTGTCAGTCAGTCCAGGACCAACTACATCCACTATACTCTTCAGAGTGACAGCTCCAGTGGTGCATAGCATGCTGGTGAGACCTGGTGTTGTGCTGTCCTGAACATCCAGTCTAGCTCCATTAACGAGAGGCTCTTCTAAAAGCCAGTGCAGAGAGTTTGCAGGCTCCATTTTCTTCCATTTAAAAAAGTTCCATGTCTTAAAAAGTGCTTGATAAAAAGGAGGTAATCCATACAGTTTTAAAAACTTAAAATCCATTAAAAACAGTGCAGTGTTTAAACCCAGACCAGCTGTCCTCCTCAAGATGCTGCTTGTCACTTCTCTCCAAACAACATCTTTTGGACCTGTAAGGTATCTCTGTACAAACTGTAATCTGAAAGTTGCTACTCTTTCTATGTGTACCAGACCTCCTCCTTTGGTAGAAACAACACACTCTGGGGCACCCAATGTAACCTGTCCAAGAAAAAATCCACTAAGATGGCTTGTAGTCTTTGTATTAGCCCTTTAGATGGCTCCATGCAGGCCAACCGATGCCACAGAGCAGATGCTACCAGGTTGTTAATAATTAGTGCTCTGCCTCTAAAGGACATTTGTGACTTCAGCCATTTCCACTTATTTAGCCTTCCTTCTACCTTCTCTACCATGCCCTCCCAGTTCTTCTGGACTATGGTCTCATTGCCAACATACACTCCAAGATATTTCAAACCATCTTTCTTCCACGTCAACCCCCCTGGTAGACTGGGCAGACCCCCCTCCAACTCCCAGTGCTTCACTCTTTTTCCAATTTACCCTAGCAGCTGATATGGTTCCAAAGTCTTTAACAATTCCCTCCAGTTTTATTATTCCTTCCTGATTTTTGATAAAAACAATTACATAATCTGCATAAGCTGATAAATGTGACTTTTGCTAAAATCCTTTAAAAGCAGACATTCAATGCTAGCCCTTATTTTACACAACATGGATTCAATAAACAGTGAATACAACATCCCTGAGAGAGAACAGCCCTTTCTCACCCCCTATGCACTTTAAATGGGGCACTCAGACCTCCATTAATTTTCAGTACACTCTCAATGTCCTGGTACAAAACCTTGATCATAGCTAGACCTGGGCTGTGGCCGAAACTCTCCAAAGTCATCCAGAGGTAAATGTGCTCAACCTGGTCAAAAGCCTTTTCCTGGTCTAACAAAATGAGACCAGTTTCAATGCCCAAAGAACTAGAGATGTCCAAAATATCCCGAATTAAGGACACATTGTCCAGGATGGACCTACCAGGCACACAGTATGTCTGATCTTGGTGTATTACTAGGTCCATCACCTCTCTTAGTCGGTTGGCCAGCGCTTTTGGCAGGATTTTATAGTCAAGAGAGAAGAGACACGGGATGCCAGTTTTTGATCTCTTGTAGATCACCTTTCTTTGGTAAGAGAGTTATTACCGCTCTCCTGCAGCTTAGCGGTAGCAACATGTCTTTAAAACTCTCGTTAAAAACTGTTAAAAGGTCTTCACCCATCTCCCTCTAGAACTCTTTATAAAACTCTACTGGAATCCCATCAATGCCAGGGGCCTTTCCCCCCTCCATGCCCTGCAGGGCTGTGAGAAGTTCTTGTAGCACCAGTGGTTCCTCCAGCTCAGCACTGACTTCTTCAGGGACTTTGGGCAAATTTTCACAGAAAGATCCAAACAGTTCTTCATCTTCTTGATACTCACTGCTGTAAAGCTCAGAGTAAAAACACACTGCTCGTGTCCATATCTCATTAGAGTCTCTAAGTTCCTGTCCTGTAGCAGAACGCAGAGCACGAAGGAACCTGCTCTGCCCGTTCTTTCTCTCCAGGCCAAAGAAGAAATTGGACGGTGCATCCATCAGCGCTGCACTCTGGAAATGTGACCGGACCACCGCACCCTGAGCCTTAGTGCCTAGTAGGTCTGTAAGAGCAGATCTTTTAGACTTGAGATCTTCAAAATGACCTTGATTTCTGGTGGATTCTGCTAAATTCTGCAGTTCCACAATTTCAGCCTCTAGATCTTCCATAGATCTGGTAATGTCCCATGTGACATTGAGAGTGTACTGCTGACAGAGCTGTTTTATCTATACTTTACCACAATCCCACCACTGTTTCAAAGATTTAAAATCTTGTTTTCTGCTCTTAAGAACTTTCCAAAAAAAATTAAAAACATTCTTAAAATTAGCATCACATAATAAAGCTGTGTTAAAATGCCAATATGCACTTTTAGGCTTTACATTAGTGATTTAAACATTACAAACAACCAAAGAGTGATCATTAAAACCAACAGGTATCATTCTGCACTTTTTAAAGATGTTAAAATGATGTTTAAAACAATAAAAACGGTCTAACCTAGCCAGGGATATTAAATTCCCTCTAGAGTGAGCCCAAGTGTATTGTCTTTTATCACCATTCATCCTTCTCCACACATCTAGTAAATCAAGTGCTTCCAGTAGTTGCCTCAGTTCACGCTGTGATGCACTGTGAGGTTCCAAGTGGTTTCTGTCTATTAAATCATTTTCAGTACAATTAAAATCTCCTCCTAAAAATAAAAAATCCTCAACATTAACTTTACTTAAAACGGTGCTTAAAACTTGTAAAAAGTGCATTCTGTCAGGTCCTGTAGTAGGAGCATACACATTCATAAAAACTATATTAAAAAGTTCAAAAGTTGCCCTCACCACCATCAATCTGCCCTCCACCACCTGCTCTACCTCAAAAGACACTGGTGAAAAGTTATTTGAAAAGAGAATGCCCCCCCCCCCCCCCCCACTGGTTGTGCTCTTGTGACTCAGCACCACCTCCCCCCACACTCTCTCTTCCAGTCAGGCTCATTAAAACTGTCACTGTGAGTCTCCTGCACAAACATCACATCAGTCCCTTTAAGTCTCATCATCTCTTTTTCAGCATCTCTTGCCTCATTTATATTCAGCATACTTATGTTAAAATGACTCATGGCAAGATAAATTAAAAGCAAACATAACAACACTGACCTACACTCAGGATCTATGATCTCATTCATTATCATCTTCATTGTTTAACTCTTGTCTGATTTTCTGAACAATTTTCTTTAATCTGTACACTTCCTGGTCAGTGAAGCCTCCTCTCCCTTTACTGCTCATCTGTAGCCAGGCAGAGTTAGAGACCAGAGAAATAATCATCCACTTTCACTCCCTTCAAGTTATTTATTTTCTGTAAGAACAGTTAGATTTTTCCAACACTGTAAGCTCTTTTATTCTTACGGCTTCCAGCCACTTGGGAGTCAGAGAATTAGCTCCCACTGTCAACAGTAGAGTCTTCCTCCATACTGGAACCAGACTCTCTGTCTCTCTGTTTCACTGCTCTCTTTGCTCTTGTCTTGCTCACTGTCGCTCTCTTCGCCTGTAAGTTTCCGTTACCTCTAGTTTTCCTCTTCAGATGTGACACTTTCAAAACCTCATCATCATCTTCCATGTCAACTTCACTTCCTCCCAACACGACTTCCTCTACAGCTCTTTCACTTAAGCAGTTTTTCTTTTGTTTTAACTCTTCCTGTCCCTTACCTGTCTTCTCCTGTCCTCCCTCACTCACCTGACTATCCTGTTGTACTTCACCTGTCTCCTCCTGTCCTCCCTCATCCACCTGACTGTCCTGTTGTACTTCACCTGTCTCCTCCTGTCCTCCCTCACCCACCTGACTGACCTGTTGTACTTCACCTGTCTCCTCCTGTCCTCCCTCACCCAACTGACCGACCTGCTTTTCTCATTACCACCGTCTCTTTCTGTTTCTGTTGCTCAGTTTCCTTCCTTCCAGCAGCTGCCTTATTAAAAGCATTCTGCCCAGAGGAACAGCTTTTCTCTGGACATGCTCTGATGAGATGCCCCTCTCTACCACAACCAAAGCATTTCGTAGTGTCTGATGATGCAAAAATCACATAATCAAACTCATCCACTCTCAGTTTGAAGGCTAAGTTCAGCTCCTCACTCCTGTTGTTCAGGATCATGTGGAGCTGCCTTCTGTATGACACTACGTTTTAACTGAGGAGACTTGCAACCTGAGAGGACTTTTTTTATCTGGGAGACTATTTTTCCATGTCGAGATAACTCCTGGTCAGCACTTCATCTCTAATGAATGGGGGAACATTAGACAAAGTCACTTTTTTCGCCGGTGTGGCAATAGGCATAACATATACGAACGTATCGTTCACCATGATCCCGTTCTCCACCACCGCGTTCGCCTTTTCAACACTGTCTACAAATATGACCACAGCATTGTTCATCCGAGCAGCGGACTTAATGCTGCTGTGACCCACAACCTGCCCTACGGCCAGACTGCAGTCCTTCACTGAACAAGAGAAAGCCGGCGCGATCTTAATGCCGTGTTTCCTGTCAGTTTGGTAAACTCCATTACCACCGGCGCTTAGCACGCCGACCAGCAAAATGCTGGCCGACTGCAAACGCACACACAAACCCCTACAACCCCTAAAATCCCCTATTTACACACCTACAACAATAAACCCTACAGTACACACTATTTACAACATTTACAATAAACGATAAAGATAGAAAAAATGACAGAAAACATTCACAAGGGGTCTCACACCACCACTCAGCACGCTCACTCCTTCCACTCAGAGAGAGACAGAGAGAGAGAGAGACAGAGAGAGAGAGAGAGAATGTACAATATATCTACATCACGTAACAATTACATGCAGGTTGTCCTTTACACTACAAAAAGAACATCACTTCTTGGTTGACAACTATTTGCAGGGCTTGTATCACTCTTAACCTGTGTGTGTGTTTGTGTGTGTGTGCGTGCGTGTGTCTATGGATGTGTGTAGTTTGTCAGCAGAATGGACAACAAGTACAAGCGTATGAACAGCAGTGAGCGCGTGCGTATTGTCACCTCGGACAGTGGCAGCCTGCCCAGACAGGGCTTCGAGCCTCCCAGAGAAGAGGGTGAGTACAAAGTTAACACACTCCTATGAGTGGTTAGCTGTGGATGTTGGGAATATGGCGCCGAATGTGTGATCCAGGGATCCTGCTGTCATCACGACGCCTTTGTGTGTTTCAAGAATACCCTGAAGTACATTGTAGGGCTGACAGGGATAACTGCTATTTTCAACAGATTTTTTTTCCCCCCTTCCTTCTGTGGTTTAAAATATGTGCTGAATTCCAGCTCAATTCTGAGAATGTTTGATTTGACATGTTGCAGACTAGACTCACATTTCATGTCTCACATTTGTGTGTGTGTGTGTGTGTGTGTGCATACATGCCTGTGTGTGTGTGCGTGTGTTTGTGTGTATATGTGCATGCATGCCTCTATATGTGCGTGTGTGTATGTCTGTGTGTTTGCTTGCGTCTGTGCGTGTCTCTATGTTTGCGTGTGCATGTGTGCGGGCATGTGTGTGCTGTAGAGCCAGACGGGGAGATGAACAGCCTGAACCTGATTCCCTACAGCTCAGTCACCCCCCAGCGCAGCCAGAGGAGGAGACCCGTGCTCTTCAGCCCCACCGCCCTGGCCAGCACCGTCATCCATAGGATACTCAACATGGCCGGGAACCAGGACTTCAGTATCTGCAAGCCTGGTCAGCAAGAGAGTGTGTGTGTGTGTGTGTTAGTTTAGCTCGTCCGGGTGTTCAATCTCCTTACGCAACTCCAGTGTTGCTGTGGTCATGTGACTGGATGCCTGGCCGCCCCACCTGATGGCTACCAGCTTTGACATGATTTCATTTTCCATTTTGTAGCAATTGAATTTTACTTAGAGGTATTGTCAGCGATCATAATCCAATACACCTTTTGTCAAATTCAGCAAATATAGCCTCATGGTCCTCTAGCTGTCCATTCTGTGTGTGCTCTGAAACAATATCTGGTGTTTACACGGGCTCTGTAAATGGGAAACAAACAAAGTGGCTCGGACTGAGCCATTCCAGCCAATCGGCAGCCGGGAGCGTTCAGGCTCGTGCACAGTGGAGGGAAAGGGGAGAGGGAAAAGCGAGCAGTAGCAGTGAGTGGCGGTAAATCTGGGAGACTGACGGGAGTGTGCATTTGTTTTGGCGTTGAGTTCTAATATCAACAATCCTTCCCCAGAATTGCTGACTATGCCTTTAAATGTTATGTTATTAAAAAATGATATATATATATATATATATATATATATATATATTATTATGTCCAGCCATTATGGCACCCATCGCACTCCAAACCATCCCCGGAAGGAGGGATCCCTCGTTCTGCGTTTGTTCTCACCGTTTCTTCCTCTGTCATTAAGGGAGTTTTTCCTTGCTCTTTGAGGGGCTATGGCTAGGGTTAGGGGGGTGTCATACAATGTGGCCTGTGAAGCCCTTTAAGACCGTAACTGTCATTAAGGTCTACACAAATAAAATGGAATTGACTTGACTTGATTCAGTCTCACCGCCCAAGGACACAAACATGGTAGGACATGGGAAATGAGTGGGTGGACACAGAGGTACAATCCCAGCCAAATTAATGTGAGAGAGTGAGGTGGAGGAGAGAGGAGGCAGTCTTTGGTCCCTTTGAAGGCAGAGAAAGGAGCCTCTTGAGTGGGAATTCAGGCCAGCTATTGTTCTGTGTTGAGGGTAATAATGGTGTTGAGAGTAACCAGATCCACAGCTAGGAGGAGAGCCAGCACAGATGCCCTACTTCATACATGTCATGTCATCATTAGATGACACATTTGGATCGCAATAATGGTGATGATGATGGTGGTGGTGGTGATGAGGATGATGATGATGGTGGTGATGATGATGAACGTGGTGGTAGTGATGATGATGATGATGATGATGATGATGATGATGATGATGGTGGTGGTGGTGGTGGTGGTGGTGGTGGCGGTACACGTGTGTCTGCTCTCTTCTCATAATGTCTTCTGCACTTCTCTGATTGCTTCTTCTCTTTGGCCCACAGACAGTCTAACTAAAGAAGAGTTCCATCTCAGGCAGAGCGTCGAACCCTTTGTTCACTACAAAGAGAAGCAGGCTGCCTTTGAATGTATCTCCAGGGAGAAAATAGAGGATGTTGCTGCAAAGGTGGGTTTGTTTACTGGTGAGTGGGGTGATCCCCGAACTGGCCCCTAGAGGGAGCTTAGGAGTGAAGCACCTGATATTTAAGGGTTAGGGTTAGGGTTAGGGTTAGGGTTAGGGTTAGGGTTAGGGCAAACTAAAACCAACTAAAACCATGCTGTGTGTGGGGGTGTGTTCTTATATAAAACGTCCATTTGTAATAGTGTGTCTTGGTTTTATCTTCGTGTAATGTTTCTTTCTCTTTTTTTGCCACGCAAAAAGGCTGGTGAACTTGTTCCTGTGTGCTCACAATAACTAACGCTGCGATGGCACACAATAGGATCTAAATCCATCTTCTCATCTACAGGGCAAGCACTGTCTCCTAGAGGCAGAGCTGAGCTGTGTGAAAGACCTTCTGCGCAGGGAGATCTACCCTATCATCATCTACATCAAGATCTGTGAAAGGAATGTCAAGAGATTACGGTAGGAATCTCCCAACCCCTAATCCCTCATCCCTGATGTGTGTATAGGGCACTGGGTTAATATAACCTGACGCGCCAGATGGTTTGTTACACAGAACCATCTGGGATGTCGTCCGTCGAAACTGTTTGGAAAAGGGCGTGCACTTTCAAAAAATACTTGGTAGGTAATTGGATGAACCTATCACTGTCTATCAACCTATCACAGTTATCTGTTGATCACAGTTTGTTGATCTTCAACCAATCAGGTCAACGAACCATATGAGGTAGTAGGAGAGTGAAAACATATTTTCCTTCAAGAAAAGCCTTCAGTGCCGTTCTTTGGTCTTCTTTCAATGAAGAATCACTCTCCACTTCAGATATAACTGATGCTAAAGCAGCATCTACGCTTACCTCTTTTGGAGCCGCCATTGTTGTTTTCGAACCAACAACAAACTTCTTGCTGTCGTCGCATCTAAACCACGCCCCAAAAACCACATAGCTACCAGTAGGTCCTCTGATTTATCCGAACCACTGCTGGTTTGGACACAATAGCATAACTTGAAGTCTGGCCAGACTGATCTCCAGAGAGAAACAGAATGTGAACTCGTGGGATTGGGATGGTCTCACAAGGCTAGGGTGAGTAGGCACTATGAGCATTGTTGTATTTTGCCCTCATTGAGGAGCCCATGAAGTGAGACGTACCTATTGTCTCTTTGCAAAAGATTTTACTGACCACGGTTGTTCACACAGAGACACCCTTGCACGCGACCACACACAAAGCCCCTCACCTAGCACATGCACAAGCAAATGTACAAACAGATACACACATAAGTGTCACGAACATTTCTCTGCTGCACTAACAATGGCAGCTGTGTTTAATTTGGTGTGAAAGAAACCATTATTATCAGCTCTGGGTTCTGCAAACAGTAAATGGGATGCCGATTTGTAACAGAGCTTTAGTCACACTTCACCTCACCTAGTTGCTGGGCCATTTATTACATATACTGGTACTAAAATAAAACTGACACTAATATGGCTTTCGCCTTAGTGCATTTTGCTTTTTCGCTTGCTGTATTGTGATCGAGGAAATGTGAGGATTACATATTGATTTTATTGTATGAAACAGTATATTGTTCTATGGGAATCTGTTTTATAATATATCATAAATGTCTGGGATTTGATATTGCAAGATTTTATATGCATGTGAATTTCATGTCAAAACTAATATTGTTATAAAGAATGTCAATATTATCCAGATGTAGCCATATATTGACCTTTTTGTTGTTTGCACCATGAAAGGAATCTCATTCTAGCTTCAGCAACAGTTGCCATTTGCTGTAGCATAACAACAAAGTGTACAAACCGGCTCTCCTACACATCCCCGTGTCTCTTGTCATGATGTTCTGCCGTGCTCACCAGCCGCAACGCTGCTGCTTCCTTCCTGTTTCCTGTTTCCCCCCATAGCAAGTTCCCCCTGCGTGTGGACTCGGAGGATGACTTTGTGAGACAGTGTCGGTCCAGGGAGAAAGAGCTGGAGGGGGTGGCGTGTCTGTACGCCAGCGTGGAGCCCGATGCCTGGGCGGGGCCAGATGACCTCATACGGGTCATCAAGGAGAGGATCGTGGAGGAGCAGAGGAAAATGGTCTGGGTGGAGCAGGACCTGCTGTGAAGGGACCCATGCACCAAACTATGAGGCCACTCACAAGCACCAAGAAACAAACCACACACCCACACACACTCACTCACTCACTCACTCACTCACACAAACACTATATAATATGCTAAATACCTGTACATGTAACATAGGAGCTTTTTGCACTGTACATCATGTTAATCTGAATTTCCCACATATCCATCTGTCAACAATGCAATAAATCCCTTGTAAATGTGTCCTATTTATGTCACTTATTACGAATAAAGAACAGGGAAAAGATATCTTGGTGTCATTTTTTACATTAGTGTTATCTTGTCAATGTAATCTCTAAGTCACAATTTTATGAATATACGTCACATATACATACAAGTAGGTAGAGTGAAATGTTGCGATGCATGTTGTTGCATTGTGCAAGGCAGTGCACAATGCAAGTGGTCTAACACTTGCATTGCCACACTCTTGTGGCTGTCCTGAATACAGCACATGTAGAATACAACAGAAGTGATTAGCACTGAATACACAACTTGGATGATAATAAATGCTTTACTAATAATTAAAAACAAACAAACAATTGTATTATACTTGTATGACTGACAGCAGGGGCAGCCAATCACAGCTCAGGTAGCGCCGGGGCTGCGCTGTGGCCGCCCAGATACGGTCAATACAAAACCAATACAGTCAATACAAAACCAATACAAAACCATGGTCAAGCCCATGGGCTTGACCAACAACCACTATTTTGTATGATTTAATGGTTAAAAACAAAACAACAAAAAACCCTTTTTAGATTGTTTTCAACACAAAATAAATGTTTTATTTTTCATATTTCTACATAATAGACTGAGACTCCCTTAAAATGCAGTAAAAAAACAAATAATAAAAACAACTTTAACTTGCTCTACTGCACTTGCCTGATGGACTAGTGGTCCTCACATTATAATGTAAATGATTTGCCTGAGGTGAGTGGGCTGGCTTAGTGGCCAGCCCTGAATACATAGAAATTAAATATATTAATTTCTGTGGCCCGTGGACACGCAACAAGTGCTAAGTCTTCCTCCCTCTCCTGATCATGGATGTATAATAACAGCACCTACTGCTGTTTCTCCTACTGCTGGCTCAGCATCACAACCAACCGGCAGTCCAGCTGAGAAAGAAAGAAAAACCTAATCCCTTCTGATTTTGTCTGCTACAGCTGGACACATTGTAGGTATTGATGAAATAGGCTATTAAAGCCCCGCTATATTGTTGTTTATTTGTTGCACTATGCAGTCATAGACTGATGTAAAACACAGTGAAAGCTAGCCAAAAGGGTCATAATTGTGTCAGACTAAACACATGCATTTGCTCTTTTTGTCGTAATAGGCTATATAATGAATTGGGTGCCTACACATTTACTAACAAAGCAAGCCAAAACTGGAAAGGACATTTCAGGCATTGGTTTTCTTTTAATGAAGGGCAGTGAAGTGGTTTCATGTGTGTAGATAATGGCATTTCAGTTTGCCATTTTTGCCTTTCCATTTTTTTCATATTTTCCCTTCTTCTGTAGTTTACAGTTGGTCTCTTAGCTATGGGCAGCCAGACATCTCCCCATTAACAACAATGAAAACCAACCTTTGTTGCAAGTAAGACATCAAATATGTTTGCAATCATCAGCTGATTTAGAATATATCATTATTTTAATAATGATATATTCTAAATCATTCTATGTGAATAGAGAGCATATAATTAGCTATAATTAGCCTATTTATTTATGTTTGGGAAGGGTGGGTACGGATACAGCACAATACACTGGCGGGTCTAAGGATGGGCCGGGGGGCAGTGCCCCATAACAAGCTTGGCCCCCGAAATAATTATTACAGAATAACTTTGTGCAAACGGTACAATCCATAGACGTGTATTGCTATAGTATGATCAAAGTGGGACACCGAAGTAACCCGACATATCTCCTGGTGGAATTCAGGGCTGTTTCAAAAAGCGGAATTTCCAGGTTAACCGGATATGTCAGAATTCAGGGGAAGCCAGAATGTTTGGTTTCAGATACCAAGATTAGACTACACTCAGCTCACTCTGTGAGCCGGTCGCAGGTCAGCTCTGAGGTCATCTGGGGTCCAGCAGTCCCACTATGTTACAGCAGATATGTTATCCTGGGTGCCATGATTGCTCATGCACCACTGGTGTGCAGCCCCACCCAGCCCAATCAGTCTGACTTGGGCCAGGTGAGGCTGTAAACCAGCTATCAACAACACACACTCCACACACACACACATACTCACGAGCCCCCGGCTGAGTGCCACTGTGTTGGAGTTCTCCCCAGTGAACGAGAGGGTCGCCTCTATGTGACTACAAGTTGCTAACGGGAAAGCTCTGACTGTTGTTCGGAGTATTCGGCCTTCTTGGAGTCTCTGGGTGGCGTCCTGGAAGGGGCACCCTCTAGGGCAGGGGTCATCAACTAAATTTGTCCAAGGGCCAGAATTTTTCTCTGCAGACACTGTAAGGGCCAGATGCTCGTGAAAAAAAAAAACAAGCGCGCGATCGTAACACACCCCGGATCTACGACCGACAGGGGGGTGGGGGGGATGCGCGCGATCGTAACCCACCCCGGATCTCACATACCCCCTGGAGTGCCTTCAAGTACCCCCATTTGAGAACCACTGCACTAGGCTATTCCTAAATTCAGTATTATTCTGGGGGCCGGATGGAAATCTCTGGCGGGCCGCATTTGGCCCGCGGGCCGCCAGTTGACGTTGACTGCTCTAGGGACTCCATAGTTCTACTGGGAGACTTCAACGCTCACATGGGCAATGATGGAGAAACCTGGAAGGGGGTGATTGGGAGGAACGGCCTGCCTGATCTGAACCCAAGTGGTGCTTTGTAATTGGACTTCTGTGCTAGTCATGGATTGGCCATAACAAACACCACATTCGAGCATAGGGTGGCTCATAAGTGTACTTGGTACCAGACCACCTTAGGTCAAAGATTAATGATCGACTTTGTATTATCAGATCTGCGGCCGTATGTCTTGGACACTTGGGTGAAGAGAGGAGCAGAGCTGTCAACTGATCACCACCCGGTGAGTTGGATCAGATGGAATGGGAGGCTGCTGGACAGACCTGGTAAACCCAAACGTGTAGTAAGGGTAAACTGGGAACGTCTGGTGGATGCCCCTGTCCGCGAGGTCTTCAACTCCCACCTCCGGAAGAATTTTTCACACATCCTGGGGGAGGTTGAGGACATGGAATGAGTGGGTCATGTTCAAAACCGCCATTGCAGAGGCGGCTGCTAGGAGCTATGGTCGGAAGGTAGCCGGTGCCTGTCGTGGCGGTAACCTAAGAACCCGTTGGTGGACACCAGCTGCGAAGGAAGCCGCCAAGCTGAAGAAGGAGGCCTTTTGGGCTTGGCTGGCCCAGGGGTCTCCCGAGGCAGCAGACAGGTACTGGCAGGCTAGAAGGGCTGCGGCTTCAACGGTCACTGAAGCAAAAACCTGAACTGCTGACCCAGACTGGGGATATTGTCAGGCGGTGGAAAGAGCAATTTGAGGAACTCCTGAACCCGACCAATACGTCCTCAGTGAGGGAAGTCTTGTCCATACGCCTGGCAGAGGTCTCTGAGGCAATCAAAAAGCTCCTCAGTGGCAAGGCGCTGGGTGTGGATGAGATTTGCCCTGAGATGCTGAAGACTCTGGACATTGTTGGGTTGTCGAACCTCAGATTCAGGAGGAGCAATGCGGATTCCGTCCTGGACGTGGAACAGTGGACCAGCTCTTTACCCTTGCAGGGTTGCTGGGGGGGACGTGGGAGTTTGCCCATCCAGTCTACATGTGTTTTGTGGACCTGGAGAAGGCTTTCGACCGCGTCCCTAGGGGGATCCTGGCATCCTGGTTGTACTGAGGGAGTATGGGGTACCGTGGCCATTGGTACGAGCCATCCGTGCCTTGTACAACCAAAGTGAGAGCTGTGTTTGTATTCTCGGCACAAAGTCAAACACGTTCTCAGTGGGTGTTGGACTCCGCCAAGGTTGCCCCTTGTCCCCGATTCTGTTTGTGATATTCATGGGCAGGATCTCAAGGCGCAGCCGAGGTGAGGAGACTGTCCGGTTTGGGAACCTCAGAATTGCATCTCTGCTTTTTGCAGATTATGTGGTTTTGTTGGCTTCATCAGACCGTGACCTCCAGCACACATTGGGGCGGTTTGCAGCCGAGTGTGAAGCAGTCGAGATGAGAGTCAGCACCTCCAAGTCTGAGGCCATGGTTCTCTACCGGAAAATGGTGGATTGCTCCCTCCGGGTTTGGAGTGAGTTGCTGCCCCAAGTGAAGGAGTTCAAGTATCTCAGGATCTTGTTCATGAGTGAGGGGAAAATAGAGCGTGAGATGGACAGGCGGATTGGTGCGGTGTCAGCAGTGATGCGGGCATTGTACCGGACCGTTGTGATGAAGATGGAGCTGAGCCGAAAGGCGAAGCTCTCAATTTACCAGTCTATCAACGTCGCAACCCTCACCTATGGTCATGAGTGTTGGGTAGTGACCGAAAGTATGAGATCGCCAATACAAGCGGCTGAAATTCCTCCGTAGGGTGGCTGGGCTCAGCCTTAGAGATAGGGTGAGGAGCTTGGACATTCGGAGGGAGCTCGGAGTAGAGCCGCTGCTCCTTTGTGTCGAAAGGAGCCAGTTGAGGTGGTTTGGGCATCTGATCAGGATGCCTCCTGGGCGCCTCCCCTTGGAGGTTTTCCGGGCACATCCAACTGGTAGGAGACCACAAAGTAGACCCAGAACTCGCTGGAGGGATTTGCATATTCCAGCTGGCCTGGGAACATTTCAGGGTCCCCCAGAAGGAACTGGAAAACGTTGCTGGGGAGAAGGGGGCCTGGAGCTCCTTGCTCAGCTTGCTGCCACTGTGACCCGGCCCCGGATTAGCGGGAAAAAATGGATGGATGGATGGAAAATTTGCAACGTGCAAAAGAACAACAATCAACTGCAATTAAAATCAAATTACTTAGGTAAACAGTACCACTGTGAGTAAAGTTTAACATAATATTGCGTTTTTGTATGATTACCATTGACATAATATAATATATCACAAAAAAGTTTGCTTATGTGTCGGGCCAGTCCTGGTTACAATCCCTACATTTATCGCGGTGCACCCAAAAAGTATGTATAAATCGGAAGCAAAAAGAGAGGGAAAACAACAAAGAAGTCCGTCTAGGAATAAAATAATTGATTGTAAGCAAACGGAGCGAAGCCCGCCCGAATATGCAGATTTTTGCACTTTGCAACTTGTTGTAAACAGGTTAGAACCATTTCCTATGAAGTTAGATGGGACTCTATCCTGAGATGAGCATCTCAATTGCTAGAGTACCACATGGGGCTAACCTGTGAGTTTATTGTGGGAGTGGGAGCCAGGTCGCGTCACTGTCAGTGTGGCATCCTACCAAGAGGTCTTTGACAACCATCTGAGCGACTCTGTTTGTGGTTTTATTTAAATTTCACAAATCATAAATTTGGAAGAGAACAATCTGTAAAATGTTTCAAAAATAATGTGTTTCCATGGTGACCCACGAGAGAGCACCCCAGGTTTCCCTAATCTGTTGTCAATGTGATACCTAAGGAGAGAAGTGGGTTACAGAGCTGTTCTCTGTCATCACAGCGATCCTGTAGCGAGTCTAGGGACTGTTGAGTGGAGGTGGGCACTGGCCATGGGAACGCCCAGGCTGTTCCAGATCTTTGTGGTCCTGGGCTCCGCCTTCATGATCCTGCTGATCATCATCTACTGGGACGACGAGGAGCGCTATGTGCCGCGGCGGGAATGGAAGATCCACCTGACACCTGTGGCCGCAGAGCTGCAGCAGAGACAGGTTTGATCAGTTCATCTCTTAATTAGCCAATTAAGCTTATAATTGTTTCTTGTGTAGATAATAGAATAGATTTGATCATAGAGTTCATGATATATATCATACATCAATATAACTCATTTGCCACTGAAATGTGAAATTTTTCTGTCCCTTTAAAAAAAAGATGAATTGATTCAGCACAACAAAGTAATTTTGACAAATTATATTGCTAACGGATGTTTTAGTGAAGCCAGGAAAGATGGTTACGATGGTTTGGTCACCCACACCAGTGTGATGGTCCTTTTACCTGACTGACGGTATGGCCTCACCAGACATGATTAATTATATAGTGTCTGCCATCACCACCAAGCTAGCTGCTTGTGGAAGTATACAACATTGCTTATGTAAGTGATTGATTAAAACCAGGAAATGAAAGTCCGCCAGTTCTCACTGAATGTTTGTCCAATCAAATGGCCGATCATGTGGCAAACTACGTTTGTTCAATACAAAGTCAATAGGGCAGGGGACCTCAGACAATCAATCATGCCCAGTATAGACAATATTGTCTATACATTCTGCTTGATTGACAATGATCTATGGTTGACTTAACGTCTAATAATATGTGCCTAGTGGATGATAAATCTGGTTTGTTTCATTTTGGTTGGACCTGAAAAATGCAAATGAATAGTTGTGTTACACACCAGATGACTTAGTACGTTTACCTACATTTTATAATACATACTTGATACATTCTAGTAGTTTAGTTTAACATACATCCTCCATTGACTTAGTATAGTTTATTTAGTTGCACATTGAAAGAATACAATAAAGAGAGACATACAAATACAAGGGCAGGACAGGGACAGAAACCCCAACTGGCTTATAAGACTCCCTCCCCTCTGGAGAAACAACATGATAAACAGAAACATTTATACAGATATAAACAATAAAAAAGTAATAACAATTTCCACCGTTGTGTGTCTGTGTGTGTATGTGTGTGTGTGTGTTCATGGAGGAGACAGAATTAAGACTTACAGACTTACACGATTGAAACTCAATGCTGTTTTCCATGTGTTACCCCACGCCGCCGCCAGGTGGCGTGCACTAACTGGAAGAGACAGAGCGAGAGCGTGCTGCAGGACGGCGAGCCCGTCGCTGACCCAGGGGTCATCTCCAAGGGCATCACCCACAACTCAGGGGCACACCTCTCCCTCGACCGGTTCTGGCATCGCTACGGCATGTTCTCCAGAAACAATATGAAGGTCGGTGAAACTCAAACGCGCACCCTGGGATGCGCAGTATTTTCAACTTTGATGCTGACCTCTCTGCAGCAACCGATCACATGCCACTCTGATTTTTGTGGCCAAGGAAAATAAAAATAATGAATAAACAAATTAGAAAACGGTAACACTTTACAATAAGGTACGCAAAAAGTGGTTAGTTACTGAGGAACGAATGAGTAACAAATGATGAACGACCAGGGCCCTAACTGGGGCCCTAACGGGAAGTGACAGTTACTCAGTAACTACTGAGGAGTTACTGGTAAACAGACTAGGGGACTACTGTATTTGTTACTGAGTAACGAATGATGAACAACCAGGGCCCTAAGTGGGGCCCTAACTGGGGCCCCAGCCTCAGCGTCTCTCAGCAACTCTATAAGCTCTACGAGCCGGACTTCAGGCTCTTTGGTTACGAACGACCAGACGCCATTCTAGAGGAGTGATGTACACTCCAGACAAAAAGGGATGAAAAGAATATTATGAACAAACACACTCCTATGAAAGTTCTGAAAGTAAAGTACTACAGTACAGTCATTTTGTGTGCTTTATGAAGGGTATATGTTGTGTGGCTGATGGCTGCTGAAAGCTCAACATATTTCCCTTGGCCTGGGTGCAGATGGAGTGAATAAAGATTTTTCCAGCTATGCTCGGAAATTTTGGTAGAAGATTACAGCAATTACTGGAGTCGGAGCAGAAAAGACAGTGCCTTTGGTTACTATGGAGATGTTTACAAAGATACAAAAGTAGATACAAAAACAGGATCGTATTTTTTTCCTTTGAACCCCATACAGTGTCGGTGTTGCCTGTATGAACTACAATGTATACAGTATGTATATTTGGTAGACCGTCGTTCCCAAATTGATCCGCTGTGTGGTTTGTACTCTGTGTTGCCGTGACCTGTGTCAGATTATTACAAGTCAGGGCGAAGTTAAGCCTTGTTTTCTGTTTCCTTGCAGAGATATTTTATCTAAGAACACTCATTCGCACCAGTGGGTGAAGCTTTCAGAAGGGGTTTTTAATAAGTGTACTGATGTGGCCAGATAAGATTTCGAGATGAGAATTTCAAATACACTCCTGTGTACCTGCACACGTGCCTTATGAAAAAAAACTATAAACCCCCCCTTCGCAATGACCTCATCTTTTTGAGGAAAAAAACATAGCACCGTAACAAGATTGGCGTGATCCAATTAGATCACATAACCGTGGTTACCTACGTAGCCTTTGTTTTGTTTCACTGTATGAATCACTCCAATATGATATAACAATACCCAATTAGTCTGTGATAGAGTCCTGCCAGCCGCAAGGCGCGCGGGCTGCCATGACAGGGCGTGCTTACATTTTTAGCAATCGAAGGAAGCACATATACAACCTGGCACTGGATAGATAATAAGATAGATAAGGACGTGGCACAAACTTCAAAGATAAACAGTTAGGAAAGTGGCTCAATGAAGGAGCTAGTTAACACAGTAGCCGCTTCAGGCTGTGGAATAGCCGTGACACTTCCAACTCCGGAGCACACGAAGGAAGACCTTGGCTGTGTCCCAAATCATTCACTCATTCACTTCTCCCTACTCACTGGGGAGATGTATGTAGAGGACTATAAAGTAAGCTCATTGGCAACGTGAAAAACACTTTCGGACACTACTAAGGTCGCTGGTGGACCAACCATAATGAATACCAACATGCATTTTTGTGATAAATACATATATTAATGAGTGTATTTCCCAAATGAATAACATTTAATATACATTATATATAATACAATAATGACAACATTATTTGTGTTGCTCTCTCTCCTCCATGGGTGCGCTCTCCTCTCGGCCGTCTGACATTTTTCTTTGAGCGCAATGCATGATGGTATTTAGTGCTTGGTTAGTGACCATCAGTTGTACACTTCTTTTTCACGATGCATTGTGGGATACGATGAGTCAACTATATATGGTATAATAATTCGGACAGTACTACAAAATGACAAGCTCACTATATAATGGACTATATAGTGACTAGTGAGTGATTTCGGACACAGCCATTATCTGTAATCAACCTGTGGACATCTTGCTGAGAGAAAGTGCGTGTCATTGCGAAGGGTGCTTTTAAAGGGGGCCTATTTGGCAAGGCACGCGCGCAGGTGCACAGGTATATTTGAAATCCTTATCTCAGACGCATCCCTCCACCGCTGAGAGACACCGTATTGGAGTGATCCAATATAGTTAAACATAACTGCGGTACTAGTGCGAAGGAGCATATTTGTTGTTGCTAGAATACTTAGAAACAACACTTTGATTTGTGCGGTGCACAAAAAAACATCTATTGTGGTCACCGGTAAGCATACAAAAGACATTAACCACAGGAAAAACACAATTCTTGGGAGGTTTGGGTCCACATATGCAGCAAGTGCATATGTGAAGGATGTTTGGTCGTTTGAAGACAAATCGTTAAGGATCGATTTGTCTTCAAACAACCTCAAACAGAAGAGGTGCCGGGCCCGGGCGTGTTGGATACGGCCGGTAACTTTTTATTGACACCTGAGGGAGGGGAAGAGGACAAGCAGGATCCTGTTTCTCCCACCTGCCAGGGGGAAGAAGATGAGCAAGGGGAAGAGGAGTTGGAGCAGGAGGAGACGGAGCAGGAGAGGGACTCACACCACCAGCCACTGCCAGCGGCCGAGGTCACTAGCCATGCTAGTCAGTCTAGTGCTACTGCTACAAGTGACATTAGCCAATGACCCGGGGATGGACCCCATCAAAAAATGACTCGGCGAGGTCACCAGGAGGATGAGCGGTAAAAAGGAGGAGCAACATGCATTGTACATTCACTGCCATGCGCACAGATTACAACTTGTTTTGGTTGATGTGGTCAGCAACGTTGAAGCAGCAGATGTTATACAACTTCTTCTCCAAATCGGTCGCCCATTATCTGTTCACTAAGAAACAGAGAGAAACGGAAACAACCGCACAGCCAGTCGAACTTAAGAACCTATCCGACACACACTGGGCATGCCAATATGCAGCGTCGGTGGCTATCGGGAAATCACTGCCTGCAGCAACCCTTCTGGATATCATGTCTCAGTCTAACACACAGAGGAAAACTGAGGCCAGAGCTGTGAGTGTACTTATTGACGGACAGTTTGTCTTGCTTCTCACGCTTTTCTAAGGATCTATTCCGGGTCACAAAATCCATGTCTGCCCAGCTCCAATCTCCATCTTACGCTTTCCTCCACGATGAACTTAGCGGACTCGGTCATAGCAACATTTTCAGACAAACGCGGGGGAGGGAGGGGTCGTGGAGGGAAATTTGGGACAAAGGAACGGACGTGTGCACCACAGCCGGTGTAAGCCAGAGTGGGACACCCGAAAGGAGACAGGCACAGCCTCCTCGTATGGGGGAAATGTACTATACGTTTAAAGGAAATATAATCATGATCTTGCCTATATGGTATACGAATGAAATAATTGTGGAAAAAATACTGAGAGTCAACAAAGGGTGATATATATAATCCTTAGACGTTTTGTGCCACCGTCAGGACCACCCTGAACAAAGAACGTATGCAGTCCACAAAGCCCAAAGATAAATATCAATAGGTAAACAGTCCACAAAGCCCAAAGATAAATATCAATAGGATAAACAGTCTAAAAAGCCCAAAGATAAATATCAATATGATAAACAGTCCACAAAGCCCAAAGATAAATATCAATAGGATAAACAGTCATAGACAGGTAAATAGTGCATAGTACATTGATGTGAAGCCTGCAGGGAGAGCAGCTCTCTGCAAAACAGCTCAGGCTTTTGTGTTGCTTATTGCAAGTGCTAATAAAAGTCTTCAACTTTGAAACTTCTTCTTCTCGATCTCTCCTATTTTGTTGTGTTAAGCGTTAAGTGTAATAAGTGATATTCATCCACGACAGTCGACGTCTACAGGAGTTTGCCGTCACGGCCCTGATTGAGCGCATACCTGTTCCTTCCCCAGATGCGCTGTTTCTACCGGTAATTGACAAAACTTGTGGGTGAAATGAAAAGACGTTTCTCAACCCGAGGCGCTGTCCTGACCGGAGTCCAGTGACCAGCGACACGGGATGAGAAGAGGTAGAGAAAGATATAAGATAAACAATAAACTCTTAAATAAACAGTACAAAACCACTTAGCTAAATATAGAAAGTAGAGAGTAGAGAGTAGAAAGAAAGAAAGAAAGAAAGAAAGAAGACTTAGACTTCACTTTATTGGTCCCTTTGGGATGACTCCCTCAAGGAAATTGAATTTCCAGCAGCTTACAAAACACTTGTATTAAAAAAATAGAAGAGATAGAGAGATACAATATGAGATAAACAATAAACTCTTTAATAAACAGTGAGTAGAGAGTAGAAAGAAAGAAAGAAAGAAAGAAAGAAAGAAAGAAGGAAGGAAGGAAGGAAGGAAGGAAGGAAGGAAGGAAGGAAGGAAGGAAGGAAGGAAGGAAGGAAGGAAGGAAGGAAGGAAGGAAGGAAAGAAAGAAAGAAAGAAAGAAGGAAGGAAGGAAGGAAGGAAGGAAGGAAGGAAGGAAGGAAGGAAGGAAGGAAGGAAGGAAGGAAGGAAGGAAGGAAGGAAGGAAAGAAAGAAAGAAAGAAGAAGGAAGGAAGGAAGGAAGGAAGGAAGGAAGGAAGGAAGGAAGGAAGGAAGGAAGGAAGGAAGGAAGGAAGGAAGGAAGGAAGGAAGGAAAGAAAGAAAGAAAGAAAGAAAGGAAGGAAGGAAGGAAGGAAGGAAGGAAGGAAGGAAGGAAGGAAGGAAGGAAGAAAGAAGAAAGAAAGAAAGAAAGAAAGAAAGAAAGAAAGAAAGAAAGAAAGAAAGAAAGAAAGAAAGAGACACTACAGCATGTCTGGCTTTAATGCGAGCCTACATGGATGCCTCTGCTTCAGCCTCTCTCGCCTCCGCCGCATCGTCCGCGGAGCCGCAGCGGTGATGGCGGAACCGGCAGCCTGGTCACACACACATGACGGCGGCTGTGTGTGTCCGATACGTTTGCCTCCTCCTGCAAACCACGACAACCGGTGGATTGCGCTCCTTTTGACAACAACAGTGGTGAGTTTGAATATATATATATATATATATATATATATATATATATATATATATTTAGTTTTTTTTGTTCATAATACGGTCGATTTGGGAAACTGTGCTGCTGACTTTGTCTCGTTTTGTGTGTAGCCTCGGCGGCCACCTGTTGTGTGCTCCGTTAACTAGTTACTATGTGTGTGTGTGTGTGTGTGTGTGTGTGTGTGTGTGTGTGTGTGTGAGTGCGTGTGTCAATTTTCTTTTTTTAAATGCTGCCGCCACCCGGCATGCATGCAGTGTGTGTGTGTCGTGTCGCTGTGACACATGGTTTGCTGTTGATGATGATGTTCAGCACCGCGGACAGTTGGCACATATAAGCTGCATGTGTCATCCTCCTCACCCGTCCCTCCCATGCATGCAGGGAGGGAGGGAGGGAGGGAGGGACGGGTGTGCATGACGACGTCAACGAGTTGAAAAACCAGCATGAACGGCAGTGTCTGAACTCGTCTGTGGCTCTCGATGTCATTGTGTGTGTGTGTGTGTGTGTGTGTGTGTGAACAAAAAGCCAATCCTCCAGCCCATAGTACCCCCCCCCCGTAGTTTATAAAATAAACTCCCTCTCCCCGATCACGGATATTATCATACATCAGAGCCTCCTCTTAAAGAGCTCTTTTTCTGGAAACGTGGACGTCGAAATCTCGCGATACCCCAACGCCACGGCACGCCGTCTCCTCTTCAAATACCGGGGCTCAGCTAACGCGGCGCGCAGCGCGAGGAGCTAGCCGTCCGGGGGAGGAGGAGGTGAGCAAATCGGTTTCATTTTTCCACAACCGTCCGGGTTTTTTTTTTGCATAATTGTCTCTTTCTGAGCGCCCGTTCAACGGATTTAACGCCGGCGTTTAACTTTTATCTGGCGTCTGACGTCCGGTTACTGACGAGGCGGGGTATCCGCCGTGCGCCGCTAGTTGTGTTGTTTATCTTTCCCGTTCATCCGGTCGGTTGGTTTTGACGTTACACACCGCAAAAAAAAAAAAAAAAACCGTCCGGGACGACCTTAAGCTCACCGCGTTGCCACGCGACCCCCCCGCCGGTCGGGCGGACGGCGACGTGAAAGACTACATTGTGTCGGCTGGACGTCGGGCTGCTGCCGGTTCGGCGTCGGGCTGGCGGGTGATGTGGTCGGTGCTCCTGAACTGTGCAGCGAGTTGACTGGTGCGTGCGAAGAAGAAACGGTTACTGTGGTTACCGTGGTTACAGTCGTTACCGTGGTAACAGTGACCGTACTTTCCCCCCACCACGTTGACCTAGTAACGTCTCGCCCGCCGAGCCAAGCGACAGTGTAGCAGTAACAGCCACAGGGCCAGTTCAGTACTGTTACTGTGGGTTTTGTAACATGTTTGTAACACCAACCCCTCCCCTTTATTGCCGTCTGGTTTTCGGGAAAGGTAGTAAAACTGGCTTTGCACACGGTCTCCAAATATAGACGTGTTTTGTAATGGAAAGTCGACCTCATTTGAGTGGTGGACTATACCAAAAAAAAGTGGACCACACAATCCAACTATTATTCGTTCATGTATTTATATTTAAAATAGGCTAGAAGTATATTAATTAATTAGATTATTTTGTTAATGCTGCGTTGTAAACGGTCTACGGCACGCTATACTGAACCTATTTATGTACAGTAAATGATGTACACTATATCCTATGTAGGATGTTGCCAGTTTGGGGAAGGGTATGGAGGCAGCACAGTGGCGGTGGTAAGGATGGAGCAGGAGGGGCAGTGCCCTGTAACAACCAGCTGGGCCCCCCTAATACCTTTTTGAGAATGGTACAATCCGTAGACTTGAATTGCCACAGTATGACCAAGGATAACAATGCTGAATCAATTTAGGCAAGGAGTTGCTTCAGAAGGAGGGGGGGACTTGGATGAGAAGAAAAGGCTGTCTCCATGTCTGTTTCTGGTTTGACTTGGATCCTGGTGGAGAGAGACCAGTAAGGTTTTAATGTCGCTGGTGTAACTGTGAAAAGTTGAAATGGTCTGGAACCGCCGCTGCTCAATGCAAAAAAGGGGCGTGGTTACATGAAGCATTAGGAATGTCACAGCTACCTGTGAGTTTATTGTGGGAGCGGGAGCCAGGTCAGGTAGGACTGTCAGTGGGACGTCTTACCAAGACGTCTTTCAGATCAATGTGAGTCACTCTTATCATGCAATTGTTTAAATTATTGTCAATGTTTTATTTTTTTATACAAAAACAAATATGTAAAGTGTGTCATAAATAATGTGCAGGGTGTGCAGTGAGTTGAATTAACTTTACTTTTATTAATCTTTCTTACATTATGTGATTGTACAGTGGGCACAACAATGGTGGAACTATGCCAGCGTTTTCAGCATTCAATGGGGAGGCACAATCTAGTGATTACCTATTTATATAGGCCAAACCAAAAGAGGAAACGCAAAACGTAAACTAAAGTTGTTAAAATGTTACCTTAACCCTAACTCTAACCCAACCAAATAACCTTAACGTCAATTAAAGTTGGCTGTTTTTTCCATGTATGTAATTTCATTGTGTGATGATATCTCATTCGTAGGCTGCTGTCGGTGTGGAGCAGAACAGTGGGAGTAAATCCATGGTTTGA
This sequence comes from Merluccius polli, assembly GCA_030340625.1. NCBI lineage: Eukaryota > Metazoa > Chordata > Actinopteri > Gadiformes > Merlucciidae > Merluccius > Merluccius polli. Next base: position 192,111 of record JAOPHQ010006265.1, read on the forward strand.
CTCTCACACACCTAGATGATACGCTCCAACGCACATACACATCATGATGAGCCCTCTCCTACCCTGCTCTCGCTGCATAGCCATCCGTCCGTCACCATGGTGAGACTCCTGGAACCTGTTTCCATGGTGACCCACGAGAGAGCACCCCAGGATTCCCCAATCTGTTGTCATGGTGATGCCTAAGGAGAGAAGTGGCTTACAGAGCTGTTCTCTGTCATCACAGCGATCCTGTAGCGAGTGCCACCGCTAAAGCACTATAGGGACTGTTGAGTGGAGGTGGGCACCGGCCATGGGAACGCCCAGGCTGTTCCAGATCTTTCTGGTCCTGGGCTCCGCCTTCATGGTCCTGCTGATCATCATCTACTGGGACGACGTGGGAACCTCACACTCCTACGGGCACACCCCCTTCTCCCCCGGCCCCAAGACCCCCCACACCCCTCCCCAACCACAACGACCACAACAACGACATCAACGGCACCAAACATCGCGAACACCATCCTTCCTCTCTGACATTGACGCCTTTGTCAACCAGTTCCTGGAGCTGGGCACTGGGGAGCCCACGGACCCTGTTCCTGTGGACGCCACCAACCAATCGGAGCGAGCGGAGGAGCGCTACGTGCCGCGGCGGGAATGGAAGATCCACCTGACGCCTGTGGCCGCAGAGCTGCAACAGAGACAGGTTCGATCAGTTAATCTCTTAATTAGCCAATTAAGCTTTTAATTATTGTGTAGATAATAATGTTGTTGCCGTTAATAACATAGTTGTGTTATGTAATATTAATACATTGGATTTCAAGGTAGGGATGTGCGCGACTAGTCGACTAAACGACTAGTCATTGCTGCGCTTGGTAGTCGGCACCAGAAATTGTAGTCGGTTAAATGCTTTTTTTTTCTCTCAGAGAAAAGCATTTCTCCCGATGGCCCTATACAAGCCATGGAAGCACACCATGCACTATTGATAGAATATGCATATAAGAATTAGACCATGGGCATAGTTAACCAACGTTTAACAACGTGTAGTTGCCCAAAACATCTAATCGCTAATTTAATGATTTCATTTAATCTGGTTCACAATTCTCAACTGCGCTGTTTAGTAATGTCAGTGACTGCGGTCATGTCAGGTTCGCGATCAGTTGGTATCGTCAATCAAATACCTGTTTTAATTAGGTAGTGAATAATAACCATGGATGTATGAACTGTTTTAATTAGGTAGTGAATAATAACCATGGATGTATGAACTGTTTTAATTAGGTAGTGAATAATAACCATGGATGTATGAACTGTTTTAATTAGATAGTGAATAACATGGATGTATGAACTGTTTTAATTAGGTAGTGAATAACATGGATGTATGAACTGTTTTAATTAGGTAGTGAATAACATGGATGTATGAACGAGCTCGTGCTCAAGCTGAAGCATTGAAGGCGGCGCTCAGCTGTTCCAGTCATCGTCGAAATGTCAATCATTCACTCCATTTCCAGTAAAGTAATCATCTGCCGGATTATATTGACTACTTATGTCTTAACTTTCTTTAGGCTTACTGAGTTAGAGCGAATGGCTGCTCATGCGAACAGCTTGCTCACAAAGGATCGATGAAATAAGAAGAGAAAAAAAGTACCACGATCATTGTTATCACGTCTCTTGCCAGACGAAGATTTATTTTGTATGATTATTTAGATTTAAACCTCCAAAGCCAGACAACGCTTAACTGTTTCCCCCTCTATCTAACAGTTCAACTGGTGCAACACATTCACTACATGAGACCCGACTGCAATGATGCACGTCGCAAAATGTCACACTTTTCACTTTTCAGCACATTTGTTTGTTGAAAAACGTGATTAAGCATTTAAATAGGTTAAATATTGGGTTATCATACACCCAATATTTTTTCAGACAATATTTGGCCTTATAGATTGAAATCTGCACAATTATGACTGCTTTCTGAGTGTTTTCTTACTTTTAGGCTAGTCGACTAGTTGTTCACAAAACTTCCGTTTAATCGTCAGGGAAATTAGTCGCTAGGAACATCCCTATTTCAAGATACCCAAGAACACTGTACATAAAAATAAAGCAACCCATAGGGGAAGAAAAATATGGTTCATTTGCTCCTGAAATTATTATTTTTTTCATTCATTCTTTTTTAATTTTGTAATTTTAACTTTTAATTGCCTTTTCTGTCCGTATTTTTTTTAAATGGATCCATTGAAACAACCAGGAGCAGAGGCGGCGGTTGCTCCAAGAGATGTGTGCAGAAGACAGCATGTGGTTCCCTGGGAAAAACACTTCGTTTGATGACATCGCCAACAAGGCCCTTGATCACCTCATAGTGGACGACCGGCACGGCATCATTTACTGCTACGTGCCCAAGGTAGGCTGCAGTTCAGAAGAGGCATACGTAATCCTTTTGCTTGTTTGCATTATTAAATCATACCAGTCGATTAAATGGATCTCCTGGCTTAAGTTAAACATCCGTTACCAATGTAATTTGTTGAAATGACTTGAGCATTTAGTGTGAGTGCTCCATCGAATGTATGAACAGTGAATGTAAAACAGTTGTGTAAAGTACTTAACACAACCATGTCTTATCACAAAGACCAAAGTGCTACTATTGTTTCCATTTGTGGCGAGAACGCATTCACACTAAATGCGCTAAGGTAGAATTGGCACAACAATTTTACAAATTTTATATTTGTAATAGATATTTTAGTGAATGGTGGTCCGTTTACCTGACTGACGGTATTGTACATGATTAATTATATAGTGATTGCCATCACCACCAAGCTAGCTGCTTGAGGAAGTACACAACGTTGCTTATGTAAGTGATTGTTTTAAACCAGGAAATGAAAGTCCGCCAGTTCTCACTGAATGTTGTTTGTCCAATCAAATGGCTGATTATGATGCAAACAATATTTGTTCAATACAACGCCAATGGGGCGGGTTGACTTAGGCAATCAATCATGCCCAGTATAGACAATACTGTCTATACATTCTGCTTGATTGACTACTATGGTTGACTTTACATCTAATTATGTATGCCTATAAATCTGGTGTGTTTCATTTTGCTAGGACCTGAAACCCAAGAAGTACAATATCATGTAGGATTGCTGTGTGGACTTTAGTGGCTTTCGGATCCATTCCGGATATTGAGGGTGTCGGATCGCCATAAAAGGAAAAAACATACCTGTTATATTCATGTTTATTAAATTACCAACCCGTGATTATTTGTAGGTAGAGCTTTTTGGTATCTTTTGGCCTTGCTTTAACATTGAAATATAGGCTAAATACATTCATTTATAAAACCCTTCTCAAATCATTAACCCCAACGCTTGCTGCATCCTCTTATTTCTATGGCCGCAATTGACTAGTGAGATGGGAAAACAAATCCTGGGGAGAACCTTAGAACATCTTATTATTATTATTATTATTATTATTATTATTATTATTATTATTATTATTATTATTATTATTATTACAACCAGTAATACAGTACTTGTAATAATAGTAATAATAATTTGTTTAAAATCTGTCTCTGTCGGTCTTGCCGATTCTCACACTGGACAGCAAAACTAACTAAGGATAATTTGATAATTGTGTTTTGTCACCCTACGACTGTCTTCTTGATAATATCCACACTCAGGTACGCACCTAAATATACCGGCTATTACAGGTCAAGGTTTCAAGATAAGAGTTTGCGTTCAAAATAAAACCTGTTAAAGTGAAGAAAACTACCATACGTGGTCTAACAGTGCGGCTTTTACTTTAAATAGATTTCACTAGCTTCCTACTGACGATGTCCACTTGAATAAGTTGTTAGGTGTAAACATAGATGCGGTGAAAGAAGAAAACAAAACATTGATGCTTTAAAAAGTTAGATGACACATATTTTTTTTCTTCCACTTTATTACCATAATAAACACAATAGTCATTGTTTAGTTATCATCCTTCACTGTCTACTATCCTCAATTGGAGACGGAGAAAGTGTGCCAGCACCGCCCCCCTCATGAAAAAATGAACCTAGCAGACCTGCTCAGCAAAAGAAACCTCCACTCCAATGCAAAAGAGAATTCATGCCCACATGGATCATTTTTACCTTTCAAAACGCAACGTTGAATGTAAACAAAGTAAACGATTTAATTTTCAATTTATCAACAGATCAACAATTTTGAAACGCCACCTACAACCTAAAAAAATCCAGTGTTGTCTGAGTTGTGTCATGTGCCGATTGGCTGTGAAGCCTGCGTGAACATTATAAAATAAGACGAGGATTATTACTAAGTTATATTACAACCAACTAATGATATCAGCTCTGAAAAAACTTTGTTACAATTAGTTAACAGGCTATCGCTTAGTTTAAAGGGCTCCTAGTGACAACAAACAGTCTTGACAGCTCCGTCTGTCCTTTTCTCAAAGTGGTACAATGTACTGTAGTGTGTGGATTATATATCAAAATAGGGTCAAAAGTATTGTAGCTTTGTATCACCATAGCTGAATGTGTGAAACATGTTGTATGACTATAGTCAAATGAATGTGTAAAAAACGTTTTGATCAAATGAATTCAAATGTTTGAATGTGTAAAAAATATCTGAACAAATATATTTAATTTGCAGTTACACATCAGGTTTGCAGGTTTGTCTATCGAATTATTTGACTATCAAATCAGGAATATAATTTCACTATCCAATCACGGAGCCAGGGGGGCGAGCCATTGTAGCAGTTTTTTTCCTTCAGTCTGCCAAGGGGCCCAGAGACATCATAAGATCATTAATCAATCAAATCAGATAAACTCCTGATAAATAGATGAACTTTAACTGAAATAACTAAATGAAAACAGTGAAATATGAGTCTACAGGAGGTGGAAAATCAAGTTGATTATGGGATTACCACTTCAGATACATCATCTCAATTAAGAGGGAACAAAATCCGAAGTTGCTACTTGCTAAAAGCGTGGATGTATGCGGCTAAAAGACATAATAACAACACAACACCTCAAGAATACGACTGACAAACCTTGCTGATTAAAGGTAACGGCAATCTTAAAGGCAAAGTAACGTGAACAAATTATGAGGTGTACTAAACTACAAAAGTTTAGTTTTAGAATAATGTTATAATGTTCGAATACAGAACTGATTAAGGATACTTCGATTATTCAAATATTTGCGGACAGCGCTTTTATGTGCAACGGCAGCAAAAACAACAGAACGTATGTTTTCTTTTTTTAACCGTTAAACTGATGGTGTTAATCGATCAAAATTATATTGTCGGTTAAACGGTTAATTGTTAACATCCCTAATTGTTATTTATTTTCCTTTCCAAGCTTTGAGTTCTTTGCCTTTTTTATTCTGAAGAAATAGTTTTGTTCACCCTATGTTGTTTGATCACGTTTTTAAAAGGGCTGATATCACCAGCACTTCTCACAGCCCACCCATATCACTTTTCAAGAATAAACTGCCCGAATAGATGGACAATATATTACTTGATCAATTCAACCTTTTCGAATGCGTGTGTGGGGTAAAAACTTTCTTTTTTTTAAATGGCGGTACACAGACAAACGGTTGGGGGGGGGGGGGGGGGGTGCTACTTTGTCACCGTGGTAAGAGAAAATCAATACCTTCACAGCCCCACACATCCTCCATTGACAAGTGCAGGAGAGGGACAGAAAACTCAAGTGGGCTTATAAGACTCCCTCTCTCCCTTAAACGGAAACATGGTACAAAATAAAGCCTATAGGAAAGACCCATTTCCACAGTAGTGCAACAAACAAAGGTGTATGTGTGTGTGTGTCTTCATGGAGAAGACAGACTTACAGATGCTGAAACTTCAATATTGTTCTCTTTTCCTACCTTTCACCGCCAACAGGTGGCATGTACTCACTGGAAGCAGGTCATGATCATCCTGAGCGAGAGCATGTTGCAGGACGGTGTGCCGTACACCAACCCACAAGCCGTTCCCAGGAACATGGCCCACAACAGCAGCTCACACTTAACCTTCAACAAGTTCTGGCATCGCTACGGCAAGTTCTCCCACCACCTCATGAAGGTCAGTGAACACCCGCACACCCTGGGAAGTCTCCATGCAGCAAATTCCTTATGGGTGGAAGAGCTCAACCCTGTGTCGGCACCGCTACGCTTCCAAGCGCAGCGCTCAGCCGAGCCCAGGCTAAGCTCGGAGAAGCCTATTTTGGTCTCGTCCGGAGTTCAAATAATTTCTGACCTCTTGGGCCGGCGCCAACCAAAGACATTCCAGTCTGATTTCATGGCTGAGAAAATAAAATAATAAAAATGAACTGATTATTTATTTAACAGTCACAAATGAAATATACTGCCACTATAATGTCAGACAGCAATAGATGACAAGAACTACCCTGAACTATGTTAACTTGAGGTTACGTCGATTCAGCTCAGCCAACACTTGGACATGGGGCTTCACCTCATTTAGTCTGCACAGTTGCTTTTTTTTATAGTGGTCAGAAATCAATGAATGAAACGAGTCAAACAGTAAAGTGTTATCATCAACCCAACCTTTCATACATTTTAACTGCTCATAAGATTGTACGTAAAACATAATTGTTCACTGCTTTCCAAATTAGTTTTTGTATCCTTTTGGGCAGATGTGTTTACAAGCTCATGAGATCCCCCCCTCCAAAAGAATCTGTGCCCCTTTCTTGCAGGTGAAGCTGAAAAAGTACACCAAATTCCTGTTTGTGAGGGACCCCTTTGTGCGCCTCATCTCTGCCTTCCGCAACAAATTTTTGCAGACCAATGACAATTTTTACAACCGCTTTGCCCAGTTCATGCTGCGGCGCTATGGCAACCAGCCCACGCCCCCAGCCTCAGCGTCGGAGGCTTTCGCTGCGGGCATCTACCCTACCTTTTCACAATTCGTCCAGTACCTCCTGGACCCGCAGACGGAGAAGACCGATCCCTTCAACGAGCACTGGCGGCAGGCGTACCGCCTCTGCCACCCCTGCCAGATCCAGTACGACTTTGTGGGTCACCTGGAGACGCTGGACGAGGACGCTGAGCACCTGCTGCGTCAGCTGAAGGTGGACAACATCGTGGAGTTCCCTGCCTCTCCCAGGAACCTCTCAGCCAGCCACTCGGTGGCAGACTGGTTCAGCTCTGTGCCCCTGGATGCCCGCAGGCGACTCTATAAGCTCTATGAGCCGGACTTCAGGCTCTTTGGTTACGAACGACCAGACGCCATTCTAGAGGAGTGATGTACACTCCAGACAAAAAGGGATGAAAAGGCTATGATGAACACACTCCTATGAAAGTGGAATTTGATAGGAGATCAAAGTATGCAGCTGTATTTGTGTAGCATATTGTATTGAACTTGTGTTTGAACTGTAAAGGTCATGCCAAGTATTTGCACTCCTGTTCCAGTGTCACCCCATGCCTATACCAAGCCATGCCTGTATATTATTATTTGAGAAAATGTCTGATGCCACGCAGGCTTTCCAACAAGCCCTTCCTGGTTATACAAAGCCCCATCCAATGTTGTAGCTAATTGTGGTGTCAAAATGTCACCCCCAACCAAGTTGTGATTTAATTGGACCAGTGTGGTTCTTGTAATACTAATAGTGATGCAGTGGACACAATTTGGAATGTGGTACATTTGGGATTGAAAAGGACTTTTGAGAGGTAGTTGGTTGCAATCCTAACTTAATGTTAAAGTTAATCATGCATGAGAAATATACATTCAACACTGTTGCATAGGGTTTATTTATAATATTCCAGTAGTTTCTGTATACCCCATGAACAGTTAAGGGTTTATTCTTCGATTGATTTTATATTTCTTCAACCCATACTTGATAATCTCTAAATGATTTTTCTTGGTGCAAAGCCAGTATCGTGTTTATTTGCATGGATATTTTTTTACAGTGCAAATTACTTGATTTATTTCACAGCATGCTACGACATCGCCTCAAGATATGAAATGGTCGATACATAGTTCAATAAATAATAGTTTACGGTCAAAGAAACACCAAGCACAACAAAAGGACGTTGCGGTTTGGATTTGGAGTGACTGGTTTATGTCTCAACATGTCTCCAAGAACATCTCTGCGTTCTTGTGAATCCTGTGCTTTTAGCGTGTCCGACCCCCGGCATCATTCAATGGGATAGTTATATATTTTTGGGACCAAATGTATGTGTCCCTGACAACCTGACATGGGACGGCTTCTGCAGTGGTCATCGCTGCACGTGGACATTTGGGTTTTGGCATTACAGGGGGAGCATAAAGGACAGTGCCTTTGGTTATTATGGAGACAAAGTTTATATAGGCCTACAGCAAAAAAAAACAACATATTTTTCTAACAGGATCTTATTTTTTTCCTTTGAACTCCATACAGTGTCGGTGTTGCCTGTATGAGCTACAATGTATACAGTATGTATATTTGATAGACCGTCGTTCCCACAGCCGCTGTGTGGTTTGTACTCTGTGTTGCTGTTACCTGTGCCACATTATTACAAGTCATCCCGTTAACAAGTGTTCACTGTTGTTATTGTCTTATTGCCAAGTTATGTATTTATTTTAGTTTTGGTACTCATGGGATTTCCAGCAGCCAAACCCCTGGACGAACCCAGGAATGACCTCTATTCGCATAACTCCACCGGACTTATCATTGTAGCAAATGTAACCTCGTCCTGCTTTATTGTTAACATGCGGCTTGGCCTCCGCATTGCGACCATCGTTAGTAAGCCTATGGACTGTTTGGCTTCTAAATAGGAATGCTTGATAGAGCGAGGAATGCCCTTTAGTGTTTGATGAGGATTTTATCAGTAGATAATAGCCAGACCATTTTTAACTGTTCATTCTATAATTAGGGGAATGCTAATCGGTAATTATATTACAAGTTTTATTAAGTCATCTCATTTATAGACACTAGAGGCTGGACCTCCAATATCTTTATTAATAAGATGTGTAATTACTTTTAGAAAAGGTTTATCAAAAGGTCAGTGATTTTCATTAGTTAGATTACTATCACACAGAAACAGGATGGACAGGAAGGAGCAAAGAGTAGAATCAGATATTTTTCCGAATCCATTATTTATTGCATTGTTAGATTGCATCCGTAGGTTATTATGTTCAATATTTGGCGATGACACCAGAGAAATAAACTTGAGGCATAACTATGGGTTTGTTGTTATCTTTTATAATCTTTTATTCCTGCATTTATTACATTGCACTTTTGATTGGTGTATTTAATCACCAAACTAATGACTGCTAAATATGCTGGGTGGAAAATGGCTTTTAATTAATGTAACCGATCAACCATGTTTTGTGCATAGCCAAAGAAATAACTTTCTTCTTGGGTAAAATGTCCACCGAGCCAACGGTATAAAACCAAGTTTTATTTCAGACTTTATAAACTAAACTAGACACTTTCCAGATTCTTGTCTTCAGGCAGCAACAAGGTGCCTGTCCACTCCTATACATGACTATGGTACAGGAGGGGGCAGCATAGGACTAAGGGATCCAAATTAAAACCCAATTGACAGTTTAGTCAGTGTTTGCAGTTAAGCGAGGACAGATGCAGTGACTAAGAGACATTTTATTTGTATCGGTGGCGGTCGGCCCTTAGGGGCGTCTGGGGCTCGGTTAGGTGCCAAGACATACTGCATGTCCAGCCACTGTTCATATGTTTTAGTGTTTTTTTGTAGACCTCATTGGTTTTGTATTGACCGTACGGCGCTACCTGAGCTGTTATTGGCTGCCCTTGCTGGCAGTTGACACTGAGAAGAATGGCAGCAGTCAATGCTTTGGTGCCTGTGCCTCCGGCAGCAGCAAACTGTGTTGAAAATCTGCTTTCATCTACTTTTGTGAAACTTTCTCTCAGAGAAAATCGTAATTAGGAAATCATTTGATCTCAAAAGCATTGTGACTAGAATTAATTGATTTAATAATTAATAAAGGCAACTTATGGAGATAGGATGTTCAAATAATCAAATATAAAATTCAATAAACATGGACATCATGAATGCAATATCATCCCCAAGAGCGAGAGAATTGATTTGTTAGAATAGAATTGTTTATATGGCGAGCAAAAAGGTTGTCATTATCGATCCCACTTCATCCCTATACATGAGTTATGTTTCATGAATAGTTCTGATTCTGAGGGTGTGGGGGTGCCACCAGGCCCAGTGGACCCTGTGGGCTGAGCAGATACATGCTGAGTCAGCATAGGAGGGCTGCAAAATTTCCAGTCAGACTCATGGAGCTGCAGCAGAAACATGAATTCATTCATTAGGTAATGGAAACAATAGCTTCACTCCAACACTCAATAGTCTTTAAAAAAAGAAGAAAAAAAGCCTCCTGTGGACAGGTGTTGTAACGTTTCACTACAAACACTGAACACAGTGCATCTGGTCCTTGTGCATACGTGTTACAATTCTAACAATCAAAATAAAATAAACCTAACTTAACTCCATCATCAGGGTGTCTTCATGTTTAATATTTACTAAGCATAGATTACAACACTTTGTACAATGCATTATTCGGATGTACACTTACTATTTACAGCATGCTCAGTATAAAAATGGATCAAGCACAATTGTTTGTTGTTCAAGTATTGTCAAACAGCCCCAACCCACACCATGATAACACACTATAGTATACTACTTCGCGTTTGCCAACCATTGATCACTTAAAGTACATAACACAAGGATCAAATTCAATGGCTGAAACATTGTACATTGTGAAAAAAATAATGATGACCCTATTTGGGCTACATTATTTGCACACAAGGAGAATCAAACAGTACAGCCTGAATTTCAACCTCATCCAAACCATCAAAATGTAAATGTGTTTCACCTGAAAGCCCCCACAGCACTTTATAGGTATAGAACTGCTCAGAAATACTGTTAATTTATTCAAACATTAATTTCCATCTTCTTCTCTGGCTCCCAGAAAATGCAGCATAGGTGTCTGTCAATCCCAGGTGTTTAAATGCAACACTTCTCTCTCTCTCTCTCTCTCTCTTTACAACTCTCCAATGACCTCACCTACAGCACCTTTTAAACACAGGACATTAAAATCCTCCACGAAAAAAAACAAAAAAACAACCCAATCACTCGTCGCCGGCTTGAACGAGGTATCCGTTGAAGGTGACGTAGACGTCGGCGTCGTCGCCGTACACGGCGTTCTCCCGCTCCCCCTTGTACAGGCGGACCCACACCTCGTCGCCGAGCCGCAGCCGCAGCATCACGCTCTGGCTCTGCATGATGGAGCGCTCGCTGGGCTGCGCGTACACGATGGCCTGCGGCGCCTCGTTGCGCATCACGTGCAGGTAGGTCTCCTTGAAGTTCCACGTGTGCACGTTGACGTTGAAGAAGTAGACGCCCGGCGCGCGGCAGCCGAAGCGGCCCCGGAACATGTCGAAGTGGCCCTGGGGGTTGACGAACACCGTGTCGAACACCAGCGCCTGGTACAGCTCCAGGCTGTGCAGGGACTTGCGGCGGCCCACCGAGAAGGCCGACTCGTGGGTCTTGCAGGGGTCGCCCCGGGGCCCGGCCTCGCCCTGGGCTCCCCGGGGGCCGGCGGGCCCCGGGGAGCCGGGAGGGCCCTCCGCGCCGGCTTTCCCCGGCGTGCCCCTGTCTCCGCGGTCCCCCCGGTCCCCTGCGTAGAAAAAAACAAGCGGTCACTGGCCTGCAAACGTCCTCGTCTGGGCCACACACACATACACATACACAATCTGAATAGGAACAGGTAAACAGCCTCGTCGAATACCAGCGTTTATATGCAATGTTTATATTGCTGGAGCTCAGTTGTTGTACTTTATGAACTGATTTTGTGTCGATGATTAATGGAATACGTACGTGATATTTGATTTGATTTGATTTCTTGGGCTAACTAGTACATCTAGTGCTCCTGTGGTTTGACACACACACACCTCCGACGGTGTTTTCGATTCCAGCAAATGAACGCTGAGGTTTACGCTTTCTCGGTTTCTTCTGAAAAACATTTTTTTTCTAAAACTCCCAACCACTACAAAAGTACCACCACTTACGCCATTTACTATACCCCCCCCCCCCCCCTCGCCCCACATACACACACGCATACACACACACACACGCACACACAGTATTTGTTCACATAAGCAAGTTCATTAGTACACACCTGATTTAAAAGAGCAATATACTTACGCCCCACACATGGCAACAATTTGATGGAGTGAATACAAACAAGAGGAAAAGACAAAGTGCAGAGAGTAACGCCGTTATCAGTGACAAGGAGAGAAACAGATTCCAGTACAGGGTGCAATAGAGTTAAACTGTACCAAGGTGTGCCTCAATGACAGCCTATATGTATATAGATCCTATACTACATACCGGTAAAGTGCTTCTATCTGATATTTTACATTAGGTACTATTCATTTAACTCAACAAAGTATGTATTTTTATAACAGTTAAATAGTACAGTTAGGTCTGAGTACAACTGTCTGGCCCCCCTTGTGCTTTCTGGGGGCGCCACTGCCTATAGTATACTGACTTGACTGCGGTCATTGTAATGGTTGGAGTATTAGCATAACTATCTGCATGTAGACCTGGGTGGTATTAATTTGTTGCATGTGTGTAAAGGTATGGTTATATTTTATATCTACCATATGACCAATAATTAGGGTCATACTAATCTTGGTGCCTTTCTGCTTAAGTATAACAGAATCATGAGATATAAGCAGAGGCATATAATTATAAAAGCAACTCCTCATAATCAGAATGAGTACGTTGTTGGTGACATGTGCAGAATAAATAGTGTGAGATCAGTTGGTTGCAAAGTGCAGGTCATATGATGGTAAAGAACAGGCAGGCTGGCCTCTGTACATGCTGGGAGTCAGAGACCACGAGAACGAGGTGGGAAGACGACAACAGCCAGCCCTTGTTATGACGTTTTCACTGTTTGTGTATATAACTTCCTGGGTCAGGATAGTTGGGGCTCAGACTTCGTGAACTGACACACACACTTTGTTGTCTGTCAGGGAAACATAGTTGGACCCAGATATCTGTAAAACTCTGCACATTATACTGGTGTTAACAATAAAACTGATTATTTCTTAAAGCTAAAACTTCTTCTATCGCTTCATTAAAGAACACACGTGAGTAAGAGTTTTCAAGAGAAACTGCTTTTCACAACATGTGATAGAGAAAAACTGCAGAATTTCAGTTTTTATAGAATTTGGTTTTCCCAATAGATCACAGAAGTCATTGAACTTTATACAGTTAGTTCCCACCGAGTCATTTGATTGGACAGGAGGCGGTCCATGAGTGCTGATATTCAGTATAACAGCACCGGGGCTTTTAACTACACATGTATCCCTCCGCTTTACAGCTGTTCCAGTAATAACCGATGCAAGTAGCCGGCCTGCGGTAACAGAAAATGTTTGTGTTGCTTGGCAACGCGGAACTATATGTGTGGTGGAGGCCAATAAATGATTAAATAAAATGGTTCTTGAAGAACTGTTGTATAAAAACAATATCACATGAGAGGGAGTGCTGTTATACTGAATATCAGCACAGCTGTGATATTGCTTAAACATAGAAAGCGCTGTGGAGGCCTACCTTTCAGAATGGTCATGTTGATGTAGGTGCGGACTTGGGGCACTTGGTTGAGACCGGCCATCTCTGTTGGGTCCCCACTGCCCTCCTCTAAGTCCAGGTGGTCACAGCAGCGTCTGCAGGGGACCGGGGGGGCTCCGGGCGGAGGCATCGACGCCACCAGAGAGGGCAGAGCCACGAGGAGCAGCATGGAGACGCCGTGCATGACTACACCTGGAAGACTGTGGAGGCGGAGAAGGGGGGATTCATTCACGTATTCATTTGAGGATAATAATTGATTCATTAATTGATTTAGTTTATTACATTTAGCCTCTAGGACATAAGCACAGCACGTGGCAATGTACCTACACCTTTGATGGGATGTCTTTCATGTGGTAATGAAGCCATTGATGGCTGTTTATGTATCGCCATCAATGGATATTTATTACATTCTTCATGAGGACCAAAACAGCAACAATACTCACAAAACTCATATGTTAACACGGCCTCACTTATCAAATATTTTGGAGACAAATCATCCCTTAAAAAAAACACAACTGCTATTCTTGCCCAACAACAGTTTTGTTATTAGTTGCAATGATATGCTCGGAATAAGGTTGGAGACTCTCAATAAGGATGAAAGCCCATTTTTATTTTACGAGAGACCAAGAACGCTAATGCATAGCTGATGGCTCATTTGGCAACTATGCACACTGTATCCAGGGCAACAAAAATTGGCCATTGTCCAATCTTCACATATAAGCAATAGTAAGTAGTTTCAGTAACGCAAGGAAAGTGGGCCGACATCTGCTAGTGGTTAAGGGGGGGGGGGGGGTTGTTAAACATTGAAGTACCTAAAAGGCAGTACATTTTTTAAAACACAACACAAGAGAACGCATTTCAGCTTGTGTGCATAATATGAACCGATTGGCAACTCCGTGTGCACAACATGAACACGAGTGACACAAGAAAAGGCGCACGGCTTGAATGTGAAACACGCCCGCCGCTCTGTGCCTGGCGTCGGCGCGGCGGCCTTCGGCCTTAATATAGAATTAGTCGGGTCGCTATGGAGATGGGGTCTTTCGGTGCCTGCGGGTTTGTTTCCAACCTTGGGTGTTCCACTTTAACGCTCAGCAGAGGGCTGGCGGCGTAAGCAAGGTACACCGGAGGGCTGTCGCGTTGACGGAGCACAATATGAACATGTTTATGTTTGGGAAGGAGAGTGGAGGCGGAGCGGCGGCGGCCTCCAATTATGTGCAATCAAGAGACGGAAAGTGCGTTGATGATAGATCGTATATTGATGAGCGATCACGGAGTTAGGGATATTACCAGGGGTATATTTTAGTCATTAACTGGAGGATCATCGTTAAACCGTGTCACGTTTTCGGCATGCAGCAGAATTAAAGTCGTTTCACACACACACACACACACACACACACCGGTGTCCCATAATCAGTGCACTCCCACGCACTCCTATCATCGCTGTGGCTTCACACAGACTCAATGTAAAAGCATAGCAACATGACATTTTATCTGGAGGGGGCTTGGATACAAATAATAACGCCAGATGTCTTTCCCAGATTGGAACTGGAAATATTAGTCAGAGTGTGTGAGAGTGAGCCAGAGGAAAACAGTCCTATAGTGCATGAAGGCCAGAAAGCAGACTGCACCAGTTCATGGAGTTCTTCCTCTAACAGCACCCGGAGGTACTTGGCCCCGCTCTCTTAGCTGCATACTATTGCTTAAGATCTCGAATACTTATATGTGAAACTATATCTGACCAACATTTGAGTGTTGCAGTGTTTTGCACGCTGCTGTGCGGCGGCTACAGCACACACTCAACGACTGTGGTGTGTGA